>MQUG01003359.1:0-269243 GCA_007213375.1 Steinernema feltiae
TGCTGACTTGGACTGCCAGAGCCCATTGACTGCGGACTCCCGGAGGCTCCTTTCACTTTCGCGGTCACTTTTCGCTGCGGGAGCACGGGATTCCCGGGAACGCCGGCTTTGTGAGGTGATTTCGGACAGGAGAGGAGGTGTCGACGGATGTTCACCTAAATGCGAGCTGGATTACGGTAGTTTTGAGTTGTGGATACCTTGAAATTAGAGACAAATTTATCGCAAAACGCGCAGACGGACGTGAATTTGCCAGGGAGGTCGTCGTCGGCTTGAATTGCGCCCGCTGCGGGTTGTTCGAGGCATTTTTGGATGATCGACTCCCTGCATTGGTCGTTTCTGCCAATATGGCCGGTTAGGGAGCGTTTTGATGGATAGACGCCTTTGCACGCGATGCAAAGGACCCTTTCGACCGGTTCGGGGGTTGAGCTTTGTGGACTACTCTGAAAACGCAAAAATCAGTTTTTCAGTCGTAATATATGGGTTAAAATAATTGAATTAGAACCGGAATCCGAACATGCAAGGTTTCCAAACGCTATTTTTGCTCAAAAACGTTCAAAAGAGCACACAAAACAATTCCAGCAAAAACAAAAAATAGTTCCAACCAGCCGGATTTGAACCAGCGACCTAAGGATCTCCGCACGCACTACAGTCCTCCGCTCTACCAACTGAGCTATGGTTGGCTGTCTGTACTGTTACTTAAATTTGCATATGTTACGATTGAAAATTGTTATTCGTGCTAATTTAGGATTCCTTTGGATTGCTACAGTAACCCAACATCTATCGTACCTCTTCTAATTTCCGAAGACGCCCATATTAGGTGACCCATCGGCCACAGACAGTTAAATGTTCTTGGACCGGTCATAACTACCCTAAGGTCAAAGAAATAAACCCCCAACCTGTTGTAATGTATACATGCAATTGTTTACGCAACTAAAGTAAGAAGAACAAGGTCGCGACCATCTGACGACCACTGGCCGACTACGCGATTAGATACAATCGCGCGACGGAGTGACGTGTCAGCTGACCGGACGTTAATTTGCAGGACGAGATCGTAAATTGATTTTGACACAGTTTGGGTAAAATGGGCGAAATTTGAATGTGGTGACGTCAGACAGAAGCGCGGGAAGGCAGACTGTCTACCTTAGCGGTATACTAGCGCAACTAGTGGTGTCCTTAGGTCGCTGGTTAGAGATCGGCTGGATGGAAACGTTTTTGTTCTGATTGGAATCACATTTGTTAGTCCACGCCGAATACTGGAAACGTCACATGTTCAGTTTAGTTCAATTTGACGCTAAAATAGGACATTACGCTTTTGACCGAACATGCGATTTCCTGACTGCTGGATGAACGTACGACGTTCATTAATTGATCAATGTTGAACAAAAAACACTAAAAAACACCAAGCGAAACAATCCAGTGAAAACAAAAAAATGTTCCAACCAGCCGGATTTGAACCAGCGACCTAAGGATCTCCGCACGCACTACAGTCCTCCGCTCTACCAACTGAGCTATGGTTGGCTGTCTGTTCATTCACTCAAAAGCGCATATACCCGTGACGGTCTCAAACACCGTTTGCCAAACTCGTACACGCCTAAGACCGGAATGTTGTTCGCGTCTAATTTACAGGTTTTCCGCTTTTTTTCCACTTAAAAATGATCAATTCACGCGATAAGACGCTTATCCAACCGCTGACCGTCCAAAAAACCGCCCTATCTTGCGGGAAAATCTACAAACTCACATCTGTCACCGTGGAGCTGATGCCCGAGTCGTTGGAGAAGTCGTGTTGATAAGCATCGGTCGGTGTTGCGTTCTCCTGTTGCATCTGGTTGTTGCACGAGGGCGTCGTCCATTGGCCTCCGCCGCTGCCGCCGCTCCACTGGTTCTGGTAATCGTTCTGGTAGAAGCCGCTCTCAGAGGGATACCCGGACTGATAGTATTGCCAGTTGTTGTTTTCCGCTGGCATTGAGGACGGATCACCAGAGAGGACTGCGTAGGTCGACGAGAACATCTCGGGGATTCCGCTGAGCGACTGGTTGGCGGAGTACGGTGCCTGTTGTTGGTAGCCGTATTGGAGCTGCTGATCGGAGGGAACAACACCCTGAAATGGACAGAAATGAGGAATTTTGAAGCTGTATGATTATTAAGAATTGCTTAAAGTCGAAATCGATAAGTCACTTGCGAGGTACTGTGGGATATGCTTGATTTTGACCAAAATTAAAGGCTTGAACTCGTTTCACTAACCAATTTGCACTACGAACTCTTACTTTCGACCAGCACTACCGTATCCGTCGACTAATATGAGCAGGTAACCTTGTTATTAGGAAATAATTAATGAAATCTGAAAATTGGATACATTTTTGGTCACAAGTCTCACTGATGTAACCTATAGCGTTTAGAAAAACACGTTTTTACATGAAAAATGACCAAAAACGCAATACTAAACAAATCCAGTGAAAACAAAAAATAGTTCCAACCAGCCGGATTTGAACCAGCGACCTAAGGATCTCCGCACGCACTACAGTCCTCCGCTCTACCAACTGAGCTATGGTTGGCTGTCTGTTCATGCACTCAAATGAGGTCATAAGTCAAACTGTCCACTTCCGGTTATTTGCTTTAGCGATTATGGTCACTCAGGACCACAAACGCGTCCATAATACTACAGTAACTTACATAATCGCCGTTTTCCACCTTGATCGGGTAGTCCTGCTGATAAACCACGGCGCCACCGCCGCCCATCGGCTGCTGCTGCAGCGTCGGGTGCATCTGCGCGGCGTGGATCCCTTCGGAGGAGACCGAGTTGAAGGCGGAGGCGTCGTATGGTGGCGGAGGACCACCGTAGTAGCCACCGCCAGCATTGTGGCTCTGATTATGGCTGTTGTGGTCGAACTGTTGGGGATGGTGATTCGGAATCGCCGCCGACGAGTCGTCCGCAGTCGTCGGCGACAGTAGCAACTGCCTCAACATCGGTCTCCTGTAAATGGATTTTTCCGGGTTCATTAGTAGTGCATTTGAAGAACGAGAAAGCGAGTTTTAAAAGAAAATCGATAATTTGAGAGCACAAAAACTGTCTCGACGACGACAACGACACTCTCGAGTCAGTCGTTGTCGGATCACCGAGGGGAGCCGGGGGACGACGAGCGAGAGCGCCGAACGACGATCATCGTCGGGGGGCTGCGTGTGGTGGCCGGGTGGCTGCAAAGGGGCTCTCGGAACGATCGGACGTAATTAATAAAGCTCGAGTTTCAGTGAAACGTTTCACCAACTGCTGCTGCTGTTGCTGCCAGTCGCGGCGGCGCAATCTGCGGTGACGACAGCGGCGCTAAAGGCCGTTAGGCGGTGTACAAAAGAGACTAAACTAAACAAGGCTGATGTTCTAGGCATGCGCACACGCAGCGCACAGAAGTCAGCGCGCGCGCGCGCGCGCGTTCTACTCAGAGCGCAATCAAAGTGTTCGCGTTGCCTTGTACCGTCACCTTGACCCAAGGCGCCCACAGACTGTTGCTGCTGCGGCTGCTGCTGCTGCACGGTCGAGAGTGACGGCGACGACGAGTGTGTGCGCGCGCGAGAGCGTTGGATAAACGGTGACGGCGATGTACAGCGGAGACGAAGAAACGCAACGGCGACGTCGGCGGACTTTTGTGGTTGATTGTTGAAGGAGAGAAGACGATAAACAAATTATGACAGTTGGTGCTTAACACCTCATTTGAGTGACTGAACAGACAGCCAACCATAGCTCAGTTGGTAGAGCGGAGGACTGTAGTGTGTGCGGAGATCCTTAGGTCGCTGGTTCAAATCCGGCTGGTTGGAACTATTTTTTGTTTTCACCGGAACCGGTTTTTTAGCGCTTTGCAAACGTTTTTCATGCATAAATTCACACTTGGAAACCTCATATGTTCGGCCAAAAATGAAAAATTTGTAATTTTGGCCAAAATTTGAATCAAATTTAAAATCTTAAAATTACCCAAATTTTCAATTTTTCGTTTCGGGTGCACAGGCTAATCGATCAATCTCGTAAGTAAGACTTAGCACAGCTGCTGTGGACTGAAAAGCAATGCTTTTCGCCTTGCTTTTGGGTGCATTTACACGCAAAGCATCTCTCCTCCTCGTCTAACCATGGACGCCTTATCAGATGCCTCCTGCAATGCGATATTCACCTACATTAACCCCAGAAATCTCTGGAAACTCTATTGGACACAAGAGGAGTCTCCACTTAGCCAAAATTGGCAAAACGCGATTGCTGTCGCCTATGAAACGGAGCTCGAAGTTCAAATCACCATCGGTTGCACCAAGAAGGGACGCTGGGAGTACACGTTGGACTACTCGCCCCATTGCTACTGGCATCAGATGAAGTTTCGCGATCTTAAAGCGTTGAAACAGCCGCCCAAGGTCACAGCGGTATGCTTTGGGACGTTCAAGACGTCCCTTCAGCGGTGCTCTTCCCTCGCACAAGTGCAGAAAATCCTCAAATTAACGCGTCCTTTCTTGTCTTCTCCTCGTTTGGCGCTTGTTGATAGCGACAAGATGCCACAGAAGGAGCTCTCAGCGCTGCTTTCGCTCTACGACGACTCCGTATTTGTGCGCAGTGTTTCCGTTGAAGGGGCGATCAGCAGAGAAATGGAGGACTACGTGGCCGCACGCTTGTCCTCGCCGTCGTTGAGCGCTCAGTGCACGTTGGCCTTCAAAAACGTCGATTTATCGAGGAATCTACAGCTGCAAATCAAGAAGTTTGCGTTGAAAAATCCGTTTGGAAATCTCGGAATCCGGCCGCAATGCCAGAACTTTGCCTTCTTCAAGGAACTTTTCGAGAAACCGGAGCATTTGATGGGCGGCGAGCGTCATTTTTTCATGGCGGACTTTGCGTTTGAATTTGCGGATTTGTTGGAATTCAAGAAAGATCGCCAGCTGGCACATTCAGCGCACTTTCATCAGTTGGAAACGAGAGGATGGAGTGCGCGTAGCCAGCGCACTGGATACGCGGCGAATGGTCTGAAGAACGCAGTTTTGCGATTCAGTTCAAATGTCCTCAAGAGGAGAATTAAACTTGTGGTTTTGAAATAAATGAATGAATTATGATTTAAGCGATACAGAGTAAAATACGGCATCCCCAGCAGTTCGACCACACAGCCATAACCAGAGCCACAATGCTGGCGGTGGCTACTACGGTGGTCCTCCGCCACCGTACGACGCCTCCGCCTTCAACTCGGTCTCCTCCGAAGGGATCCACGCCGCGCAGATGCACCCGACGCTGCAGCAGCAGCCGATGGGCGGCGGTGGCGCCGTGGTTTATCAGCAGGACTACCCGATCAAGGTGGAAAACGGCGATTATGTAAGTTACTGTAGTATTATGGACGCGTTTGTGGTCCTGAGTGACCATAATCGCTAAAGCAAACAACCGGAAGTCGACAGTTTGACTTATGACCTCATTTGAGTGACTGAACAGACAGCCAACCATAGCTCAGTTGGTAGAGCGGAGGACTGTAGTGCGTGCGGAGATCCTTAGGTCGCTGGTTCAAATCCGGCTGGTTGGAACTATTTTTTGTTTTCACTGGAATTGCCGTTGATCAAGTTTAGGAACATATTTACGCAACAATGGCATTATGGAAATGTCATACGTTCAGTCAATCGCTTTGAACTGACACAACTAAAGCTTTTATTCCAAATAACATAGTCTCCCAATCACAATTCTCATTTATCCTTCTTATTCTTGTTATTCTTGTGCTTCCATTCCAAGTACATGGACGTTGTGGGATTTCCATTACCAGACACCATCGAAGGCTTTGAAGCGCTCAAACGACGCACAGGCTTCTCTACCGTAGGCACCACGAGCATAACATCGTCCTTGTTCGGCTTGTAGTCATTCTCTCTCTTCTTCGCCACATTTTCCGTCTGCAAAACATACCGTATACTACAGTAATTCATGCAAAAAATAGAAAATTTATTAAATTTAATTAGAATGTACAGTTAGCAGTTGAGAAGTTGGATCGGCGGTGGTTCCAGGAGCCAATGTGTGGCCATGATCCTTTGCCCTAAAGCACTACCGTAGGCGAGATCTAATGAGGTTACTGTACCTTGATCATGACCTCGCCGCGCGGTTCAGTGATGAATCCGCCGACTACGTTTGTGAGAAAGTCGTGCGCGTCGTCTGATAAATGAATCTGGCCAGCTGAAGGGGTTACGGTAGGAGTACGGTAGAATGGGTAGAGGGTCTTACGTTTGCCGTTGCTTTCCATTCGAGACGCGGTGTTGACCGTATCACCGAACAGGCAATAACGAGGCATTGTTAAGCCTACGACGCCGGTTATGCAACCGCCTGGAAGTGTTGAAGGATTACGGTAGGTAATTTTTTAAACGCTTTGCTGGTAAGTCTATATCACAATTTGAACGAAAATGGTTTAGCGCAATGTTGCACGATGAACAAGCCTATTTTAGCGTAAATCTGTTCTTAGAACTAACCTGTATGCATTCCAATCCTCAAATTGATCCGCTCCTTCGGCAAATGAGGAATTCTGACACTGGAGAGGCTCCTCATGAACGCTAGAGACATTTTCGCGATCTGAGCGCAATGGTCGTTTCCATTCCGATGCGGCAAACCAGACACACAGAGATAACCGTCTCCTATCGTCTCTACCTGTACCGTAACCCTGTTAGCCTGGTCAAATTCAGTGTTATTACCTTGTAGACATCGAAAGTGTCGATGATTCCGTCGAAATTCGTGTACAACTCGTTGAGGAGGTTGACCACCTGCAGCGGAGTCGATTTGCTCGCGAGAACGGTGAACGAGACGACGTCGGAGAAGAAGATGGTCACGCACTCGAACGCCTCGGGCTCCACCGACTGGCCGATCTTCAGTTTATCCGCCACTTGCCTGAACTCAACAGTTCTGAGTCCCACAACGATTGATATGCGCCAACCTGGGCAGCATACGGTAGAGCAAAATGTCGGATTTCTTCTTCTCGTCGATCAACTCCTTCGTTCGCTCGTTCACTTCGTCTTCTAGGGAGCTCGCGTACTGCTCGAGCATCGTGAAGACGTGATCCATCAAGTTGGTGGATCTAAGGTGGGTTACGGTAGGCTACAGTACCCTGAACTTACTTTCCCTGGTTCATTCCTCTCAAAAGTGACCTCACAGTCTCGATTTTGGGTCGATGATGCGGTCCTTCGTCCCAGCAATCGGTGATTAGTCGGAACTAAACGCTCACTGTGGAATGGCTAAAATTACGGTATCCTACCATAGCTGGATTAATGTCTTGGTTCTGGTTTTGACGGAGATCAGGTCGAAAGGGCATCAGGCCGCCTTTCTTTACCATGTAGATGATTTCTGGAGTCAAAATTAGCTTATAATGGATTACGGTAGCTCTACAGTACCTTCAGGTCGTTCTTTCCGATTATCCAGGTCCCACGCAGAAGTTTTGGTGACCATTTCGGAGCAGATTATCGCAAAGCTGTAGATATCACCCGCTTTCGTTCCTATTGGGTCGCGATCTCTGATGATTTCCGGCGCTGATGATAGAAGCTCTTAAGGTTAACGCTGTAAATAGGTCTACAGTAACCCCCTACCACTTTCTGTACGCGGTTCAAGCACTCGAACTCCGCGCACTCCAAAATTTGAGATTTTCACTTGCCAACGATCGTCTATCAGGCAATTGGCCGAGGTGAGTCGACCATGGCAGGTCAGGAAGCTGTTGTGAAGCGCTACGAGACCCTGAAAGAGGTTACTGTATAGCGTACAGCTACAGTCAAAGCCAGCGCAAGGCTACTTACACCGCAAATATCCTTCAAAAGCGAGTAAACAAAGAACGCATCGATAGTCATGCTTCCCCTGGCGATCACGTCTCGCAAGCTACCTCGGCTACAGTATCTCCAGACTGAAATGTACTCCGGAGCGTCTTGAACGAAGCCCATAAACTTGTTCAGATTTTCGTTGTCCAGATGTCGCATCTGAATTGCTCATATTACCGTAAATCAGCCCGAACGGAGCGCTAACCTGGCGATATTCGTAGAAATCGTCTTTGCTGAGTTGAATCCGCGTCTGGTGCTTCTCGCCAACCACTCGCTCCTTGTTGTAGTAGTAAAAGGTGTACTTTTCGCTGAGGGACCGGTCGGCAAGAGAGAAGCGGTCTGAGACCGAGTGAATTCCGGAGCTCAGCGAGCGGAGCGATTTTCCTCCGTCGTTGTCCTGAATTACGGTAGCTAAAGTTGGAATTTCACTCATTATCCGAGGTTTCTAGCGCACATGATGCGCTAATCCTTCAAAACTGTGTTTTTGGTCTCTAACCTTCTGTTCCGGCTCCCTGAGGCTATGGATACTAATCTGCCACATCTGATTCAGGCGTTCCTGCTCGGCAATCCGCGATCTGCAACATAGGAAAGACGTAGCTAAAGCGGATAATCCCCTCGTCTGACTCACTTAATATAGATGTAGATTCCAATAATCGTAATGATGACGATAATCACCGCTAGGACGACGGCGATGATGACAAACTTTAGATACGTTTCAGCGAACGTTTTAGGACACTCATCGCCTTGAAATCCACAGAGCGGATTGCTCAGCGGCTTCTTGCCACCGCGGTTGTACCAGATCGAGTTTGTTTCGTCGGTGTACAGAGGAATGTAGGTCTGAGAGGTCATTCATGAGAGTATTCACGGATATAGGAGACGATCTTTGTTACACTACACTATCAAACCAGAAAATCGCCAGAATTTTGGGGTTATAGCAGATGAATGAAAGGAAAAAAGCGTCCTTACACTTACAAACTCGCTTTCCGTCATTTCAATGCGCGCGAACGATTGAAGGAGTTGAGATGAGTTCAGACCGAGGACGTAGAAGATGGGAACGCGCGTTCCGTTGTCGCCAATGATGACGTGACCGCTGTAGCCTAAAATGCGGATTATGTTGCTTAAAAGGGTAATTTAGCCATTTTTTTCAGAATTTCTCGAGTTGTATGCCCTTGAGCAAACAATTGCGATGCTTTTACAGGGCGTGTACGAACAGGCTGAGTTTAGCAAGCTTGGCCAGCGGCTATTCTTGAATTTATGGCCGTAGTTCAACTCTAATTGCTGCAGAAAACACATTTTTGACCAGAATGTCCAATTTCGAGACATTATGGTATCTACATAACTTAGAAATTGGCCAAAACAGACCGTTTTGGATTATGTTCACCAATCAACCTCACCATCAAAGCTTCCCACCGCGCTGTTCAGGAGCACAGATCCAGATTTTGTTGCATTCTGCCTGTCAGAACCGTTTGCCAGTGTCCTATTCAGCGCTAGTCCATACAGATACAGCGAGTCTGCCAGATGACCAGCATATCTTCCTGCCTAAAATCACGAGATTTTGGGCCTAATTTTGACAACAAACCTGGCGCAAAGGATTGTCCTGACACTTGGCGTCGCAGTACAGCGGCCAGTCGTTCATTTTGTCAACAATCGCATCAGAAAAGTTGGCCATAAACTTGTTCTTTGCTTCATTTTCGTTGTCTAGCTAAAGTTAACGACCGAATCACTACTTTTGGCGCTAATCCTACCAATAACGCATTTTTGAAAGCTTTCAGTGCCTCAGCATCTCTGCCATCGTTCGCTGTCCACATGTCCGTTACTTCTCTGGTGCCTGGTAAATGAGTGGATTACGGTAGCTCCGTCTAGACTCACGTGTATCGTCCATTTCGGGCATAATGTAGACAAATTCATCGGAAACCATTTCATAATCCGACGCGGAAAGCATAAACTCGCGTTTTTCTTCTAGTGACGAGAGACACACCACTACAACTGTAAGATACGGTAGTGTCAGAGTTGTTCTCTAGGGTTGAAAACTCACTTCTAGATCGACTTTTGACTTGAGCCATGACGCTCTTGAGGTTATTGGAGCGCATATTGATCTCCGACCTGTAGACGATACTAATTTTGTCTTCAAACTTGTTCACGGC
Source organism: Steinernema feltiae (assembly GCA_007213375.1). NCBI lineage: Eukaryota > Metazoa > Nematoda > Chromadorea > Rhabditida > Steinernematidae > Steinernema > Steinernema feltiae. Next base: position 9,924 of record MQUG01003359.1, read on the forward strand.
GCTCTGAAAGGTTACGGTAAGTCAGTTTTATGTTATAGTAACCCAGTATACCGCCAAATCAGTGGCCAAGTAGCTACAGCGTTCTTCAACTCCACTTCTCGAGTACAAAAGTGACATTTCCTTCCATTTGTATTGCATCATGATGGCACAGATTGCTACGCCGTACGCATAGGAGTTGACGGTTACGGTAGCGAGGGTGGGATAGCGGGGCAGATTGCTCAATTCAGCGCTTGTCGTCATTCCCCACAGCCACAAAGGCATGTCGTAAAACGCAGCGATGATTCCGACGTCCAAAGCGGCTAGAAATGTCAATTTTGGTGAAATTTACCGTAATCCTATAGTAACTCACGAGCATTGCAAGGTGGTCCTACGACAAGATCGACGTTTTGTCTCAGAATCAGGTCGATAATGTAGCCAACGGCGGTATGCTCGTTGCATTCTTCAAACACAATTTCAAATCTGAAATTTCGTCGTTGCGAGACCCATTTTAGGCTCCAAGAACGTACGTAAAATTGACTCCTGGTAGCAGACGTTCCTCATTGAGACGATCCATAGCTAGAATGACTGCTGATGCTGTCCTACCGTAGCCCACGAGTGGTATGAGTTCGGGAGATGTTCTCGGTATTAGCATTCCAATTTTCACCGTTATATCGGCCTAGAACCGACGTTGATTTAACCTGATTTGAGGATTAAGGTACCTCTTTGTCGTATTGACCACACACAAAGGTAAAGTACAGGATAGAGAGGAGGGAAACATCGCTGAGCATGCTTGGATGGCAAGTGAGTGATGCCACTTCTTCTCTATTGTTATTTCCCGCCGCATTATTAGCTTTCCAACGGCTTCATCGCCTCGTTATTCGAGAGATCCCTTCAGAGTGCGTGGTATGAAGCCCTCGCCGTGTGCAAGAGTTTTGATTGACCAAGTGCAGACCTAAAAGAGCCGTCGGGCCTATGAGAATCGCATTCTTCGCGGAATGTTCAGATGGAAGCGTCAGGAGGGTATTCCTAGGGCATATGAGATCACTTTTGAAGATTACGGTAGGCGGAATGCACGTATGCAAGATGTGATGTTTGTAATAAACAAAATCAAGCTATTTATGGTTGATTTGACCCAGAATAGAGAAAACAAGAGGCAGCTGCAACGTTTGCTGTCAAACCGAACATGTGACCTTTATTAGATACAGAAAACTACCACATAATGATTCTTGCCAGCACTATACTCGACAACAGCTGTATTCTTGCTAGCAGCAAACGGATTTCCTCTAGTGTCCATCGCGACCACCCACGGCGATTTTGTAATATTTGCAAACTTGTCAGCGATTTCGTGGAATTTGTCCTTCGGGAATTCCTAAAACACTGTTATTTGAGCAATAAGATGGTGCTGCGGCCGTACTGCAAGATATCTGTCAACTCCTGATGATGAGACTCGAAATAAGCTCTGGATTCTTTCAGATCCGTTGTTCCGTTCCTGTACCTTCCGATGAATATCCGTCTACCCAACTCGTATACGGTAATTGAGTCGGCAGTTTCAATTGAAGGATGAGTGTAAGCGTCAATTCCCGCATAGGTTACGACAGCTTCGATTTGTAAACTAAAAAATACAGTTTAAACGCTAGCATAGTCTCACCGCATCAAATGAGGTTAAAGCGTCTGTTTTGAACAAGAAATACCATTTAGAAAATGAGATTGTGTAATCTAAGCTGTTTTTTTAGCGAAATGGGTGACCAGCGTAGTTCAGAAATGCTGAAAACGCAGGACGCCTGCTACTTTTAATACGTGCGTATAGCCTATTGCTCGCCTAGCTGTGCACGGGTACTGTAGGTGGCCCAACGTTCGTCGCGGCAAGACCGAAACTATCGTGGCAGAATCGTCTGAATCGGCGGATTTCGGGATTATGTCCAACTTTGTGGTCTTGCCGCGACGAACGTTGGGCCACATACAGTAACCGTGCACAGCTAGGCGAGAAATAGACTATACTTGCGCACGAACATAAGGTTGGTTCCGGTTTTAGATTGGCTACAGTCTGGGCCTGCTTTAAGTGACTGGTGTTAGGTTACTCTGTTGGGCCTAAGTGATGAAACATAAATTCACTACTCGTATTGTTCATAATTTTCTTCAAAATGCTTCTCTAGTCCACTCATCATGCCATCGTTTTTCAAGCTGTAGTTATTCCTGACATAGTCGTGCGTCCAGGCTCTAGCTCCACTCGATAGCGAGTTCTAAAACTGTTGTTCCAAGCAACGACCTTCGATTAACTTACGGTGAAATAAAACTGTCTGAAATGCGCCTCTGTTCGTAGCAGCGATTCCCAATACGAATTAACTGGCAAGTTGTAGTTGAAGCTGTTACAAAACTCGCATATTGTTCTCTGAATAGAGTTCAGATTAGTGACATGCCTTGGAGTGTATGGACCACACAAGAAGTACAGCCATTGAACGGATTTCCCAAAGTATTTTCCGGTAGACGGTGTAATTAAATTGAGAATCAATAACGCATCGCAGCGAATCCGCATTAACTTTCAATTCAATTTCCTGAAAGCACATTTCTTTACCAATGTCAATGCTTGGTCTATTGGCCAGTGTTACAATTACATTACAATTGATTACAATTGAAGCTAAATTGATGGTGAAATCATAATTCGTTTTGTGGCCGTTCTAGCGAGAAAACTGAAAATCCAGTGATTTTCCGGCTCTCTGGCAGATTGTGGCCAGTTTATCAAACCTTGTTGGCTAATCTCGAATCCGATTCCACGGATTTACAGCAAAAACTGTGCATAATTTGCTGAATTCACAATGAATCACACCAACCCTCATAGTAACAGTTGAAAAGGTCTGTAATTGATCTCAAAATGTGTCGACAAGTAAATCGGCAAAGTAAGAAATTTCTCATTGAAAGTACAGAGGGATCGTGCGAAACGAGCGACATTTTAATATTTTCACTTCACCTACAGTCATATACAAAAGAATGTCTTGCTTGCAACTGTGTTGAGTCGCTGGAATCAGAGCGCTGGAAAGCTCCGATTCGTTTGATGAGAACATAGCTTTCAAATGGAACCGTATGAAAGAAACTTCTCTTCCAATCTAAAAATAAGATTTTTATTTTTCCTCTTGCGTTTAAATTATTCTACCTCGGCGGCATCTAATTGTAATGTGGCACAGTCTGGTGTAGACTGCATCGAGTCAATAGGTATTCGTGATAAATTATCAATTGCATGACTCAGATCAATTGCAATGTTACCAGCTTCACATGGATTACAGTGAGTTCGCTGTTCGTTATAAACAGTAATAGCAGAGAATAGAAGCGTAACAGTTTCATTCAAATCAAATCTTTCCAGGTTTTCAAGGTTTACCGTAGCCTTGAGTAGAATATCGTCGAGAGAATTTGCAGACGAGAGAGACAACAAAATGAAAATGTAGAATAAAATAGTAAACGCCGCCATTTAGTAAAACATCGTTGCGCACCCAGCACGCACTCACATTCAGTCGACTTACATTTGATTGGAACATAACCGGTTTGAATTTGGCAGAGTACCTGGATTAACAAATGTGAGTTTGTGCGGGTCATGCACACTTTAACAGGTAAACGGCGTTTGTGAGCACATAAACCAGAGGAATTATAAATGACGCCAAAGTCGAAGTATCACGATGCCAATAAATAAACGATCCAGAAAGGATAGCAGAAAGTGCGCTGTCAATGAGGTTCTGGTAATCCTGGATTCCTAGTCAATCCGTTTGCTTGCGTTGCGGTACAGCAACAAATAAATGAAATAACTTTATTTGCAGGCTCTGTTTAAGTGAATTTAAGACATCGATTAATTACAATTAAAGCACTTTCTAGAGAGGACCAACGACCAGAGCCGTAATCTCATCCTCCACCTCAAACACCGATTTTTCATTTGTTCGACCAGGCAACTCCAGCAATAGGGAACAGTCCCTGACGTTGATTAGCGCCGATGACATCTGATTTGGGTGTGTAGTCCTGGCCAGCAGCTTTCCATCCGACACAACAAGCACTGCGCGACGGTATTCGGGTCTTTCGTCCAAAGTTATCTTGTCTTCGACCTAAATCCGGTCATAGTAAGGGTTGATTATGCTCTAAACGTACTTTTACTACAATTCTAGTCAACTCGGTCTTACTGTAGCCAGCTTTCTTCTTCATGAACGGCACAGCGAAGACTTCCGTGCATACAAACGCGGAAACCGGATTCCCAGGAAGAGAGAAGATGAATTTCTTCACTCCAGCGCTGTTGGTTACGGTAGAAAACGTGGTAGGCATGCCTGGCTTCATCGCCACACGGCCAAAGTGAATTTCACAACCGAGCGACTTAAGCACAGGCTTCATGTGGTCCTTCTCGCCCATCGACACGCCTCCGGTGGTCACAATGAAGCGATGATCACTTTCTATCGCTTCCTTGAGCTTCTTTCCCAGATCCTCTCTTGTATCCGGCACGATACCGTAATCCACACCCTCCAAACCATGTTTGAGCAGTTGGTTGTAGATTTGAGGTCTGTTCGAGTCGTGAATCAAGCCAATTGGTGGTTTGGCAACGTCCTGACCAGGTGGAGATTGATATAACTGAAATTCTTTTGTTGTGATTACGGTAGTCACAACTAACCTCGTTTCCCGTAGACATGAAGATGACGCTAAGCTTCTGGAAGACTTTGATGACCCTCTGACAGCTAGATTCAATCAATCCAATATGTTGCGGCTGCAGTCTAGTACCTTTAGGCACTAATACCGTACCCTCATGGAAATCAGCGCCCATAGCACGAATGTCCTGACCGATTTTAGGCGTGCACTTGATGAGAACGTCGGTTTCGGCTTCTCCTTTGTCCTAGAAATATATGACTAAAAATTAAATGGTCTATCGTACCTCTTGGCCCTCCAAAGGCTGCGTATACTCCCTCATAACCACAGCGTCAGCACCGTTTATGACCATAGAACCCGTGGATATACGACAACACTCGCCAGGCTGAAGAATACGGTCATCAGTGTCGCCAGCAGTGATGGCGGCGATGACTTTTCGCGGTCCCTCGCCATCAGAAGCTAAAAGAAGAGCTATTTTAGATGGAATGTTTAAAAACGGACCTATGACAGCATAACCATCCTTGATAGAAGCTCTGAAAGCTGGCGCAGCTTGTTGGGCAACGACGTCTTCAGCTAGAACTCGATCAAGGAGATGATTTCCGATTCCAACATTTAAAGTTTCTATCTTCGAAGCGATGGTTTCGCCAATCTCACGGTCTATGGTCTCCAGAGCTTCTTTCATGGAGACCCGAGGCCATTGCGATACTCGATGATGGAAGTGAGAGCACATTGTGACCTGAAATTAGTGAACAAGCACGAACATTGGCACAACCAAAGGTGATTGATTTGGAAAAGAGCGAAACTACAGGTCGTGAGGTGAACGTTATTCTAAATTCATGATTGACGCGGTTTGCTGATCCAACAGAAGATCTTGTCAAGATTAGTTGCTAGACGCAGTATTACCGCACACGTGCGAGAAATAGATAACACTTTTGTTTGATACCATCTGTTTGATAAGGTAATACCAAATAATGGGCTCTCATCAATAGCTAGAAGCACTAACCAAGAACTGTATGCAATAGTAGTTTTTCACGGCGTCGTTGTCGTTGTAAACGACGCGATGAAAGCTAAAACAAAACGTCCAAACGAACGCTATGCGCTAGGCAAAACAAATCGATCGCTTGCGCACAGGAGACGCAACATATAGCATTTTTTAATCCGCAAACGCGGGCCATCGACAGTCGATCAATTATCATATCCCGTAATATGTAACTCCCCTTATTCATAGATTACCGTATGCCGGGCTGGCTAATCGAAATAGCCTGATTTTTGCTCTTTTTTGCCGTTTTTCTGCCGCCAGCAACCGCTGAGCTTCCAAAAATAGCAGAACTTTATGGTAAAGAACGAAAAGATTTTGACATTTCGTGTTACGACCCCAAATGTAACGGTTTCGTCAATTTCACGGTCTGCGGTCTCCAGAGCTTCTTTCATAGAGATCCGAGGAGGCCATTGCGATGCTCGAGAATGAAATCGACGCCTAGAAAATAATTATGGAGCACCCGCACACGAGTGATGCTAGCAAATCGAATGTGAGAAATTTGACACTTAATTTCTCATCTGATCCGCCGGAAGATCAATTGTTTTCCCTACTTAGATTATTGTAGGCCGGGCCGGTTAGTCAAAGTAGCCGAATTTTTTGCTCAATTTTTTGAAAATTTGAAAACACCAACTAATCTCTAGCCGCCAGTTTTCAAGTATCCAAGGATCGAGTTTCCACAAACAGCAGAATTCCTTCTATAGTTCGCATAAATAAAGGTTATGTTAATCGATACTGTATAAACTGGTATAGACCTCTGTCTTTCTCTCTCTCTACCAAACGAGAAAATAGAAATCTTTATTTATTTGTATGTACAAAGATGCTTCCATATTTCCGCCGACATGAGAGCTCAAAGCGACTGATCTCGGGAATAACGCCAATCATTCGATTGAAATTAAAGCCATTCATCACGAATTCGCGTTGTTTGATCGTCTCGCGCAGTACGGGTATCGTTTTCTCCAGAAACGGTAGCAAATGCGGCTGTGCTTGATATCCGATGAGGTTTTGTAGATCGTAAACTAAATCTCTCAGTTCCAGACGTCCGGTTACAGCGTCCTAAATGTAGCATATTACAAAAGGTTGGACATTTCCAAACGCACCCTAATTAATTCCTTAATGAAAGCAGAGTTTTGTTCGTGCTCTGGCAGATCGGAGAGCTGAAACAGTGAACTAATCAAGTTTGCGCATTTTCGGTCATCTTTTGTAGTCTGCGATTGTGGTTGGGCTGCAGGTTGTTTCACTGGAGATGAACTTTCAGCAATATTGGTCATCGATGTTGCTGAACAATAGTAATATGTGGTTTTTTATGTGCTCACGGACGCCATGTAGACACAGAGAAGTGGACAAATGTCCTAGTGGTTAAGCGGTTTGACCAGAAAATCGCGTAAATGGTCAAGTTTTTCAGTTTGGTCCAATCCTTATGAACAACCAATACTGGTTTTACTGGTTGTTCTAGCTCCTTTCCATTCCAACTTTTATCAGCCATGCACGCTACTCGCGTTTTATCAGTTAAATTGCTTTTGTTATCGGTTGGTAATCGTCTAATTCGCTTTTTTTGGCCATTGATAAAGTAATAGCTGGTAACATGCCAAGCAATAACAGCAACTGCTTATGGAAACGAACCACAATCCGACTAAAAGCAGCCTTTCACGCGGCTCATGCCGTTGTAAACGCAATGAAAGCTAAAACAAAACATCAAAACGAACTGATTGAATGCGATGCAAAACAAATTGCGGTGAGCGCACAACAGACGCAACAGATCGCTTTTCAACCACAACGCCCATTTTAGAACGTAGCTTTAGCTTTAAACACACGCTTGTCTGTTCGAAAGTGAAAGTGTTCACAGAACACAATCGATATTTTGGAGATAAGAACACCGCAGATCAGTGCAGGTAAACACGCGGAAATTTTGCATCGGTTGAAGATATAAGCGGTTGTTGACAGTTGAATAGGCCCAACGACAGTTCTTACAGTGACAAAACCAACAGTAGCAAACTAAAATAAGAAACAAAGCGTTCAACATAAGGAGCAGCGTTCGCTGTATTCACCTTAGGCTCTCACAACGATTGACATGATTTGATAACGAACGGAGCATGGTAGCGACATTGAACAAGCAAGTTGTGACCGCCAGTTTCGTCGCATTACTGTCGCACTCGCATAAATCTAACATTTCAAGTTAGACTGTCATTGTGATCCCAAATGTCGCTCAAATTCGTTGGAATCAAGTTCTGTCCGGAATGGTACGTCTATGGGCCTATTTTGGCGTAGAGCTCTTAATAACGACCGTTTCAGCAACAACATGCTGTATCCCCGCGAAGATAAGGACGAGCGCCAACTGATCTATGCGTGCAGGAATTGCGAACACAAGCAAGTCGCCGAGAATCCATGCATCTACGTCAATAAGCTTCTACATGAAGTCGAGTAAGTTTACGTTGAAATTTGATTTAGGCACAACATAATCAAGAATGTGAACCACGGAACTAGCTATAGCTTGTCATGAGTCATGAGCTTGAGTCATGATGACTGAAATCGCTAATGAGAGCTGCTTCGATTACTAGCAATTTGGCCGATGCTAAGATGATGCTTCTAGTTGAGTCGCGGTATCATGAAACTAATTAGAGCTCAAAGTGGATGTATCTAACACTACACGTTGACTATGTCTGGTTTTATTGCACGCTAACGTTTACTTTAATTTAAGATTTGCATTTTGATTCTAACTTTAACCAATCGGTTTACTGGAATGAGAGCATCAATTTACGGTGTTAAAATTCTCTGCAGCAATTTCTGTTTTTATTTGATTGAAATCGCGAATAGGAGCTTCTACTTTGGTTTTAGCTGCTCTGCATGCTTTTAGGTATAATACTGATAAACGCTGAAGCGCGCGCAATCCGCGCCTTTATTTAACTGCTACCATCTTGAAAACCTTGAATGCTGAACTGGAGCGCGCGCGAATTGCAAGATTACTTCGAATTTCACATTTGCATTGAACAGCTTAACAGCACACGTTCGAAAACGGACAGAATTTTCATTTCAATACACTTCCATTGGCCGATTAAGATGATGCTTCTAGTTGAGTCGCGGTATTATGAAACTAATTATTCTCTGCAACAAATTTCTGTTGTTTTTGATTAAAATCGCTAATAGGAGCTTCTACTTTGGGCACTTTAGCTTTAGCTACTCTGCATGCTCTTAGGTATAATACTGATTAACGCTCAAAAATGCAAAGCTAAAGAAAACCCGAAATTCATCGCGCTAATTCGTTTTAAATTGGATCAACTCTGTAAACCGCTGGGACTAATGTTGTAGTGTCATAGCACTACTGAGGTGGTTTAAAAATGAACATCATTCATTTTTAGAAAATCTTATACTGAAATTGAAATTACAGTTTAGTTAACATTTAGATTTTATTGAGACTTTCCACTTTTAGTACGCAAAAAGCACGCTTTTATCGTGCTTAGTACAAGTGCCTTTACAAGTGCTATTAATATTATTGTTATTAACTTGCTCATTTCAGTGAATTGACCCAGATCGTCGCGGACGTCATCTACGATCCAACCCTTCCCAAAACCGTCGATCACCCGTGTCCGTCCTGCCACCATCGTGAAGCTGTATTCTTCCAGGCTCAAACGAAAAAAGCCGACGAGGAGATGAGACTTTATTATGTGTGCACAGAGCCTGCGTGTCATCATCGGTGGACTGATTAATTTTCTTGTTGAAGTTGGTGTTGACATTGATACTGGTGTTGTGGATAAATTTGTTGGTCTCAACCACGCCTTTTATAGCTTCAAATCGTTAAAACTTCGATATTTACATGATCAGTAGTAACATGATTACCATTTTTTGAATTTTCAGAATCATGTTGAAGCCCAAGGTTCTCACTAACGTCCTCCACGAGGTGAACACCTCCGATGTCACCTGTGCTATGCTGTTCAACAAGGAAGGCGCTCTTCTGGCCTACAGCGGTGTCAACGAGAAGAAGAGCTCGGCTGATGTGAACGCGGCGCTGATTTCGAATATTTGGGATACTTTTGAGCGACAGGGTATGTTTGGTTTATCGTGAATTCTCAGATTTTGATCAAAATTGAAAAAACCAGACAAGATAACCGTTTAAAAGCTTCAGACCTCAGAGTTCTTAACCAAATCAATAAAAAACCTGCACACCAAATTCTTACCTTCAAAGCTTCACTTCCCGATTGTCGCCGTTGGCCTTGTCTCCGCGCCCGTTCCGGAAGCCCACACGCTTTTTGTAGTTTAGCCTTGCTGTACCCGCATGCACAAACCCACCGCTAGCCAGTTCGGTCCATTGTCACCCGATTGCAAAACCCGTTTCCAACTTTTTTCACCTCCAATCAATTTTCATTCATTTTTCACGAGCGAGAACGGTGATTGATTACGCTCATTATGTCCTTTGCAGGCAAAGAAGATCTTTTGCACACGATGATCCAGTGCGATAAGGGAACGATCGCTGTGACACGAGTCTCCGGAATGTTGCTAGCGTTGAAGGCGAACAATACGGTGCCGTTGGGAATGCTGAAAGCGAAGCTTGTCGCTCTGTCCAACTACCTCCAGCCTTCGCTTATGTTGGTCGCCAAGGATTCACGCGTATAATGATGTGTTAGAGCGTTCGATGGATGTGATATGCATGTAAATTTGTAGCTAATGAAAGATATCTGGTCCGCGTTTAGAAGACAATCGAATCTGCCAAGATACTGAATACTAAAATACTGAAAGCGCCTGAGTCCCAAAAAAAAAACAAAATTTCTTTATTAGACAACGACCATTAGTTAGTATCGCAGTATCGCATTTATTAGTATCACATGACACGTCATCTTCCGTACCACATAAGATCAGCCTGAAACGAAGATGTCGGTTATTGCACTTTACAAAGCCAATATTATGCGGATTTAGCATCAGTAATGTCTGTAATGCCTGTGTCTGCGCCTAGACACCGTGCAAAACCATTAGCTGTGAACACCAAACAGCTGCACCTAGTCTAGACAGTTCATTTTCCAGATTCGAGTCTATAACTGACCGTTGTATTCTTAGGTCTCACACGATTGGTTCTGGACAAATATTGAGTTTCCTTTTTGTGTTAAACCCTTGAAAGCACACAGTGATCTTCGTAAATGATTCTATTTTATTCGAATTGCGTATAAATGGGGCAGTGAGATAGAGATTCAGATTCAGATTCGTGCAAATGCAAAATTATTACTCCTGAGAATGTTATCATCTTCCTTAGTTCTTGAATCCTTCGCCGGCGTTGTTGTTTCCGGTGACGTATCCTCCCTGCTGTTGCTGGGCGTATCCGTGTTGAGGAGCGGCAACGGGAGCGGCGTACTGTTCTTGATGAGGAGCGACGACGGGAGCGTTGTACTGCTCAGGCTGAGGAGGAGCAACAGCGTTGTACTGCTCGACGGGGGCCTGAGGCTGGACGTAGCCGGACTGTTGTGGTGGTGGTGGGGAGGGGGCTGGACGTATCCGGCGGGCTCCTGCTGGTACTGGGCTGGTGGTGGTGGGGGTGGCTGGTAGGCCTGCTCGTAGTGAGGAGCACATGGGTTTCCTCCGCATGGGGGAGGAGGAGGGGGAGCCTGGGCACATGGGTTACCGCATCCTCCGCATCCGCATGGAGGGGCGAAGAGGTTGGGGAGTTGAGGGAGCTGGAGAGGAGGAAGCTGAGGCAGCTGAAGGGGAGGGAGAAGAGGGAAGGCAGGAAGAGCAGGGCTGAAAAGAGAGAAAATTAGTAAAAGTAGCTTTTGAAAGGTTGGCATGTCTATCTCAGTAACTTGGTTGTCTAGACAATGGTGGTTTGCCTTGTCTAGACAGGCTGGTAATGCCTAGACAAAGGAGTGTCTTGTCTAGACATGACGGACCTGGTCCAGACAATAGCGCGCCTAGTCTAGACAGTTGTTTGTCTTGTCTAGACACTGACATATCATGTCTAGACAGGCTGTTAATGTCTAGACAACAGCTTGTTTTAATCAAAAACATTTCTAAAGCTCATATTCAACAACCACTCAAACTACAGTATACCACCCTGAATAGCCTAAAAAAATCCCAAAAACTTACGCTCCGCAGCATCCACCGCCGAGGGGCAGGAAGAACGAGGAGACGGTAGGCACAAGAGCCACCAGGGCAACGAGAACAGCAGCGTGCATGTTGAGTTGCTTGCAACGAATGAATGAATCCTCTGCTTCTGTAGGCCCTTTTATGCCTCAAAATTGTCAAATTCCCCCGGACAAGGTCATATCTTGCTGCTGTGCGCATTAATCAATTAACGCACACCCCTTTTTGCGTTTTGCGCCGCCACGGAAGTCAAAAGGTTAGCACTTGAGCGCGCGCGCGCGCGCGGCTATCCCTTTCACGGTCGCCGTGGGCAAACCGGTTCAGAGACGATTCGTTTCGGGGAGAGTGCGAAGGACAACGCTAGCGGCGGCGCGTCATTCACTTGAAGATGATGCCGGCTGGTTGTGCAAGCAGCTACGTTTATTCGCCGAATTTGTGACATTGCGTCGATCAAAAACGTGCGAAGAGAGAGTGCAGCGCGCGCACTGCAGGAAGTCGAGGGTAATGAAGGGTGGAAGGATTGCACGGAAAAAGCAATTCGTGATTTGAGAGTTCGCAACACTTCCAGACATTAATTGGACTTTTTTGGTCACATTTGATCGATGTGAAGGAATTGAAGAAAAATTAGGTTAATTGGTGTTACAAAAACGATTACCGTATCCTTTAGTTACCTGATGGATATAAGGTTATTCAACGACAAGAACAAAACGAATCAACAGATTTTTGCTGAAGTTATCGTCTCTGAACATCTCAATCTGCTTGTTGATGAAAAGATCGCAGCTCTATTTAGAGCTTAGCAGCCTAAGAAGGGCTAGGCGCAGCTTAAACCAGAATAAGCTTTTTAGCCTAGTACCATTTTTCGCAGGGCATCAGCTTTTTCAGTTCTCTCAAAAACAATCATTTCAGTGCGATTATCGTCTCATTCTACTATGCGGGAATCGCTGCTAATGGAGGCTCTTAGAACGAAAAAAATAGTGTATGATTTGTAAATTTGAAACAGCTTCTCTGTTATAAATCGACTGTTTGCAGCTGTTGCTCTTGTAAACCTAGATAATTAATAAGATCCATTATTCCTAATATGAATACCACCCGTTCCGGTGGCTACACAATGACGTAGGCGTGAGCCAAACCTTACCTCAAATGAACCTCAATTTTCAGGTCATCAAATCGTCTCTCTTTGCTGTATAACCTAATGCATATATGTAATGAGTCACAGAGTTCAGTCAGTTTTCACTCTGTCAATGGGCTACGTGCCAAAAGCGCTCTTTTCCTTTTCATTCTCCGTCTTACCAGACACAAAACTAATGTGAATTACTGCAAAGTAGGTTAATCAAATTAGGGAACTGACGTGATGCTTGCGATTTATGACCAAAAGTTTAACGTCTTTGCGATTTTGTGTTAGCTGCTGTTAACCTGTTTTTCTTCGATTTATCACGCGTTTTTGAGCTCTTCAGTTTCAGCATTGCACCCAGAAGTGCTTAGCTTCAGGCGGTCTGATCTTGTGCACCTGAAATAAATCACCTCGTGCGATAATGCGGAATGCGCGCGTCATGTTCCAGCTGCGCAATCTCGTCTCATTTTTCTTTCAAAAATGCGAAATTCGCTCTGCTGAAATGTTGCAAACAAACCCTCTGTTGACTTTCTACCTGCGCGTCAGGGGCGCGTCTGTGTTGTTCCACCCTTCTTCGTCGCCGCTCGAGAGTGACCTTTGTTCCGCGCCACGCCGAAATTTGCGGTTTCCGCCCGTCGAAACAAAGAGCGCGAAGCTCCCGCGAATCGACTCATTTATCACTTTTTGAAACTCGTACGCGTCCAACCGGTTCAATTCCGCAACGCTGCGGGTGACGTAAGCGGGACGACTGAAGTGTTGATTGTAATCGCGGCGAGAAGGAAGCCGCGCTGCCGCCAAGGTTACACTTTGTTTCGGTGAAAGGAGGGTTGAACAAGTGGGATGTTAGCTTGGGTATTTGGGTCTTGGGTAAAAGTTTGCCTTGAATTACGCCTTTCTCGACCTTGAATTTGCAGTTGGGCGTCCTTGGAGAAACCATTTTGAGCAACTCAACAACAGAAAACGAACAAATTGACAAATATGTTGTCAGGGTACAAATTGCATCTATTGTTTTCAACTCTAGGAGACTCTAGAATCTTCTCAAATGAACCTGATATTAGTGTCTTCAATGAAACCTTGATCGAATTTAGATAATTTCAAATGCACCCTCAAGCAGTCTACTTCTAGCTAATCTGTACTATAGGAATACTCATAACTGTTCGTTGCAGGAAGCAACAACGCAATTTTTTTGTGCCCGTTGGTCAGCTCAGATTGATGATATCGCATACGCCAAGATCGCATCAGCTCAAGCTTCAAGAGCTGCACAACTAGACAATAACTGGTCTGCATGCATACGTCACAATTCAGACAATTTTTTGACATTGATCGGCGCAATGTTAGACATTCTAGACTGCGCAACACAAATTGGAGTCAGGACCAATCGGTAGAGTTAGAGTACTTCGAAACTTGTAACAAACAGTCCGGTGTATGCTATGGGCAAAAATGATACGTTAAAATTCACCAAAATACACCAAAATCATTGTTTATTCAAGCTTTGCACTAGTTGGATTTGACGGATTTGCAGGTGCCACGCTCACTTTAAACTGCACTGACCCCCTCTTTGGCGCATTCCACCAGAAAACCACCGCTGACATGGTCGTGTACGTCACATACAGCGCTTGTACGTATGGACCCCAACGGTCGGGTAGATTCAAGCCGAAAATGAGTTTTGCAGCTGATGTGAGGAACGTGGGGATGATGAGAATGACGATCTCCAAGAGCATCTGGTAGATGACAATCCTATTGGCCTAGAGGTCACTAATTAGTACGGTATTTGGGACTCCCAACCTACCATATTACGTGTCTTCGAGCCACTCAATCCATGCTCTAAACGGTTCTTCATAAAATTCCAAAAACTAATCAAGAAGGCTACAGTAACCAGGATGTTCCCGGCGAATAGAACACAAGTTACGATGTAGATCGTGTGCATAACTTGAGGATTGGCGTATTGGCTAAAGATGCGCTGTTCACCATGCGGGAGCTCGGTTAGAGCGTAGCAGACGAAAGCCGCCGCGCATACAGTAATCATCAAGGCGATACTCGCTTTCTGCACCTTCGGACAGTAGCTAAAGTACTTTCCGGGCTTCGTCACCGCCAACAATCGATCCAATCCAACAAAAAGATTCAAAATCGCCATTGAAACGAGCAAACTGTGGAATAGGTTCCCGGTCCAGAAGATTGCTTCGTTGTGGGAGCCTCCGTAGATGCCGATCAGCATGCTAGTACAGTAGGACAGTGCGGAAAGCACGGAAACAAGATCATAGACCACTTTTACCATTAGCATTGTAGTGTGCCGGCCTAATAGTCGCCCTTTGCCGGACTTGGCAAGGATTGTAATGTTCAAAGTGATAGTCATAAAGCAAAGGACGATTTCAGCGAAAGCTATGAAGCAAGTCGTTGACTCCGTCATGTTTTTGCGTGAAATGAGAGCTCAGTGTTGGGGAAAACAGGCTACAAGATGGAGAACAAAGGTATAATCGCAGATTTGGCGACAAAATGCGAGCGGTGGAGCTGAAAGCTGAGTCAGAGCACCATTAGCCAGCCAGCTAGCTTGAACAACAAAAACAAAGCAAAGACCAAAGAAGCGTCTGCGGCTGCACGATAACCGCAAACAATCGATTAGCGATCCTACCGATGCTTCTCCACATCATCACAGAGATTGTATTCTCACTAGTTACTCTAATTTTCAACTCAATTCAACTCAGACGCTTTGGAACTGGTGATATCGGTGGTCAGCACATGAACATGTTGAAAATGAAGACAATTTTTGACATTTTATTTGTTATCACTACGTTAGCCTACTGTTATAGCGTTCTGGATGCCATGTTTAGTAAGTTCAGCTTCACCTTATGTTATTGTCGTCGTTTCAGGCCCGCACAGAAGGCAACAAGACTCTCAAGACTGGTTTACTGCTCTAACAGGGAGCGTTTTTCGATCTCTGGAGATCGCCATGATCAACTTGAACTTGTTTGTAGCTGTAGATCGCCTTTTTGCTTCTAATTGGCCTAAGGATTACGGTAGATTCAGCCAGAAAATCCACAATTTGAACATACTGGTCATGGTCATCTCTGGAACTGCTACATTTCTCTTTACAGTACCTTCTCCGTATGGTCAAGGCCGAATGATGGCTCGAGCAACTATGGTTTATATGTATTGCATGAAAACTACCGTATTCGTTGGCAAAATTACGGTCAATTTGGCTTTTTGGTATAGTATTGTTAGTATGGCTCGGAGAGGATTGGAAAATCCGCAGGATTTGGTAAGATCAGGTTGGTTTCTGTGGGTTACAGAGGATCAAACGACTAAAAGTGCTCCAGTTGGAGTTGTTTCATTACGTAAGGCTGCTCTAACTGGCGCTAGGGATAGGGTGACTAAAGCGCGATTGTTCTTTGAAACAATATAGGCTTACTTGGGCTTGGATAGTGAACACACCGCTGCAAAACCGAAACTATCGATGCGGAGTTGTCTGAGTCTGAATCTTAATTTCTGGATTTTTGCATCGTGTTCGCCGATTTCAAATTGGCTTCTTCGTAACCAACAATTCATTAGTGCAACTAAACATGCTTTTTTGACTGTGCAAGGGCATCTAAAGGTCGTGAATCACGGTACAATCATCAGAATCTCATAAAAATCCCAAAAAGTCGCAGTCGACAATTCCGTATCAATTTGGGTCTTGCAAACGAACATTCTGGATTGTTATTACAGCATTCATGCACAATTCTGCTTAATACAAGCTACCGGGCTCATGCCTAACCACAAATTCCGTTTCAAGTTAAAATAAGTGATAGGATTGTTAAGCCTAAAGCGAATACCAGTCCGGTCTCTATGCTCCAGCTCTAGCTGATCCTTGTAAAGCCAATTTAGGCAAACAAAGTTGTCATCTACCAAATGATCACCGAAACCCTGACCATGATCATCCCTACTTGGCTCACCTCGATCGCTCTGTTCCTATTCGACACAAATCTACGCGCTCTATGGGGTCCTTTCAACCAAGTCCTCGCTGTGCTCTATCCAGCCATCTCAGCAGTTCTCTTCTGCTATAATTCGTTCAAAGAAGCGAAAACTCGGCTAAAACAAGTTGCACACGTGTGATTGAATAGAATTTATGTTGATTATCCCGTATACAATGTACAGTAATCCAGTATTTACCAGTAATGATGTTTCTGAAATTTGAGCAATTTGATCTCCTTCTGCAGCTCCTCAATGCGCACATCGACGTTGTCCTTGGTGCTCAGCAGCTCGTGGAGTTCCTTTTGCTTTGTTTGCAGCTCTACGAGACCCTCTTTCCTATAATCCCACGTCAGGAAATCAGTTTTATCACCAGAAATACATTCGTCGGTGACTTTGGAGGTGTCGGCTCTGGTGAGATAGTCACTAAAACGCATATTGCTGAGTACCGTAACCAGTTTTGGCAACTTACGCTCCAGCTAAGATGATATAGGAGCACAGGAAAGAGTAAACAATGTAGAACATCAAAAACGAGTGTTTATCGTCGTATTTGTCGTAGTAGTGCCAGAATACAGACCACAAACGCTGAAAAGGAATAAAGTAAGATCTGCATTGCGGATGATGTGTGCTAACCTCTTGGGTTTGGTGGCAGACCGCGGTAGCAGAATTTAACGTGGAGTTTTGTTTCACAGCGGTCGAGAGATCGAGGTATCTGGTGCGGAGTTGGTCAAACAACTCATTCAAGCGCTAAAAATACGATTAATTGAACTACAGTCATATCTCATTTTCAAATACTTCAAAATGTTCGATTTATGATTACATTGAACGCATTTTTGCTTGATTGTTCAATGTTCGAAAACCGCAAATGCCAAGCAAGGAATTGTTCTAGAATGTTCAAGAATACTAAACATAATTCATTTCAAAAACTGAGGGTGTTTACAGAGCAACACGACGTTGATGTTTCGCAATCGCAATCTCAAAACAACAATTCTTTGTCGCTGAAAGCAAATTGAGCTCGACGAAATATGCAAGCCCCAAAGAACGCGGTCTTTGGTTCAAATTGCAATTAGCTCATTAAAAATTATTTGGTGATAGACCAACCCCTATCCATAGAAAACTGTTCAGTCTAGAAAATAACGCCAGCGCTTAAATACCAATCTAATAGCGCTATTTAGTGTATGCTTTTATTAAAGGCTAGGTTTAACGAATAAAATTGAAATTTAGGCTCTTTTTCTTCATAATTCAAAAGTTTCTTCGAATCTTAACTTCCTTTGGCCGATGAGTCACCCTCAACTCGTAATCTGCGCTGTCAACTCGTGAAATAATATGTTTCAGCCTTGTTAATCCGAGATTTCAAATGTGACGCAAAGTCACTGGAAATCGTCAAAACAAACCAAAAGTGCCACCCCTGCCCTCAAATACACGTTATTTGATTCGAGACAGTTGTTGATCTGTCTACGTAACGTGTTTTTAGCTTTTGTTCGATTCCAAACGAGTTTTTTTTAGAAATGACAGGCGCTTATGACCAGTGGTGAGTTTTCATTAAAAAGACTTTTTGAATGCCAATAAAAGCTTAAACTAGATGGGCTAATAAATGTAAGAGGTAGAGAGAGAGATGGAGATCAAGGTACTGGCTCAGAAATTACTCAGAGCCGATTTGACGTGTTTTTTCCTTTCTGTATTGATTCTATTTGATTCACGCGTTGGAAAACAACGCAGAGTGCTAACAAACAAAGCCAATACAGTGGTAAACATGGATTTTTCAAAAAAATTGGACCTCACTTACGATGGCAGCAAGATTCACTGCTTTAATCACGTACTTGATCTCACCCTACATGAGCAAACACCGTAAAACCCCTTAAAAGACCTACCTTTCTCTTCG
Source organism: Steinernema feltiae (assembly GCA_007213375.1). Lineage (NCBI taxonomy): Eukaryota > Metazoa > Nematoda > Chromadorea > Rhabditida > Steinernematidae > Steinernema > Steinernema feltiae. Next base: position 28,548 of record MQUG01003359.1, read on the forward strand.
GCTGTATTTGCTCGTCTGTCTGCGCGTTGCTCACTTCCGGGTGAGTCAGCCATGACGTCGCCGCTCTCCGTCTTCCTTCAAAGAACGGCGACGTGCAGAACACCCGCTGCTGCTCGTTGACTATAGCCGCTCTGGACGCTTGAATCAAGCGAATTACGGTAACCATCGAATCGTTTAGACAGGAAGGCATGATGATCTGAAAGTTGGAACAAATCAATTGAGGAAAAGCACAGCATAAGGTCGCATCGCATCGCAACAGGCCGCAACAGACGCGATGTGTTTACGCATTAGCATCGGCCGATCGTCTCCCCTCCTCCCCCTTTACCCAATGATGTCATTGCTACGCGTTGACGCGATCGGGGAACTCCCTTGGACTCTGCTCGCGCGATCGATATGTGTGCTTAAAAAGGCCAGAGACGCCTACGTATAGTCAACTAGAGGACAGAGTACGAGTGGCTCTCTTGAAGACACCGCATAGACCCGTGTTCATCAATCTTTGAGACAATAAATGAAGATCTATGTTCGCTGTTCTCTGCGGTCGGGGAACCCGTTTGGACATAAAAATAGAATCAGCTGGGAGAACACACGGGAGCTGCTTGCTGGTTGCAGGACGGAGAACGGAAATGGAGAGTAGAATGAATGATAACAGGGAGATTATGTGTGCACCCCGTCCATCAATAGCGCGTGCGGCAGCAGAAAAATGCAGCAAAAGGCGAAGAACTAAAGTACACCGGTTGCAGATGGACCCTTGCAGCTGATTAACAAATCGAAAGAGTGAAACTATCAAAACGACTGCTCAAACAGAACGGAAAGGAGTGCTAGATTTGATGAGTGTTTTGTCTAGACTGGGAACTGCTTTAACTAAGGCTTTAACCTGGCTGAGTCTACAGATTTGCTAGAGTTCTAACTGTTTTGAGTTTGATCTCCACTCCAAAGTCGAAAGTAGCTAATATCAGCTATCTAGACTTAATTTCAAACTTGGTTGGCTTCAATCAGAGAGCATAAGCTTGCTTCATGCTTCATGATCTTGCTTCATAAGCAAGAGAGAATGCTTCAAAACTTTGAAAAATGCCATTTTTTGTCTAGACTGAAATTCTTGTCCAGACTGGCCAATTGTCTAGACTGGCAAATGCTTAAACTTCAGCTTAAAGATGTCTAGACACGACCCAAAATCTGATTTCAAAATAGTCAAAATCAGCTGTCTACTAGACGGACCAAATCTCAGATGACTCATAGAAACGATTCTAACGTAAACAAGCTTGTAAAAATGGGGAAAATAAGGGTAATCGAGGTATTAGATTGCGTGTCACCGCACTGCAAAAGGCCAAAGAGTGCGCGTTCGCTGAAAATGATGTCAACAGATGGTGGTTTCCCGACCTTTCTAGAAAGTGGGAGTTTGGGAACGCAGTAGGGCTTCAACTAAATGAAATTTTGGCTTCTGAGGGGTTAATTAAGGTTTCGCTCAAACAAAGTCTCAAGAAATCAAAATTTAAAAGTCAAAGCGTCAACTTGAGTGTTGAGAACACAAAGAAATAGCGCTGATAAGACATAAAAACATCCATAATCCGATACACGAATGAGGCGTTGAAAATGCTTTTCCCTCATTCGTCACTAGCGCATAAATCAATATGCAGTGCGAGAAATTGCGAGAAAATACGATTACGAAATTCGGGCTGTTGCAAAAATGGTGCAGAAAATCACGTCGTTCAAAAGTCAAAAAGCGCAGCCAGTTTCTATCTGCAAAAAATGACAAATGCGACTATCAAACCGTCTCCCTAACAGCCAACCAAAATTCAGTATAGAACAGCTGATCGCCAGCCTCTCAAAAGACCGATATGACCAACAGCAACGTCCGCCGCATTTTCAAAACTGGACTTGAAAAAAACCAGAGCGACCGGTCACGATCGATCGCCAGAAATGACCGCCCGGTCAACCTTGAACGTTCACCGGCGAAAATGTACAAAAATCCGGTGAAAACAACCCCAAACGTGTTCTTAATCCGTGTAATCCTCGAAATGATCCCCTCCAATTCCTCGCTTTCGACAGAAAACACACGAAAAAGCGTTTATTACCCGAAAAGATGATGAATTAGATGTAGCTGCGATGCTTGGGTCATTGTGCCTAGCACACCACACCGTATCTCTCCTTGTACGCCTTCTGCATCGCAACAAGATTATCAACATAGAACTGGTAGGTCTCGGCGTCCATCTGCCGCGCGTTCTTGAGCTCCGCGTTCATGTTCGCGTTCAGCGTCGTCCACGCTTCCAGCTGGCGTTTCTTCACCTCCGCGCTCTTCGCGCTCATCTCCTCGGTGTAGCGCTTCCAGTCGCTCCCGCGCATGAAGGTCTTGGCGAGCGCGTCGATCTGGTACTTCTTCGCCTCCTCGAGCAACGCATCGAGTTCGTTGACCTTCGCCAAGCGCTGCTTCCGCATCTCCTTTGCGACCTCTTGCAGCTTTTCTGCGTTCTCCATGGCGCGGATCTCTTTAAGGACTCTCTTGGAGAGAGTACGGTAGTCGATTGAAGGCGAAGCAGCGTATCTCTTCGCCTCCTCGATATCAAACATCCGCTTCTCAAGTTTGGCGACGTCGTTTTTTGCTGTGCGACGATCGCGCTCCCTTAAATCAGAGATTAAAGTTCAAATGACACGAAAAGAAAGGACTTACAAGAAGTACGCGAGGATTCCCGTGCAGCTGAGAGTCATGAACGCGGAGAAGATGGTGCGACGCGTCATCTGAATCTTCAGCTTGGTCAATCCTTGTATCGAGACCATGCCGTAGTCGTTTGCCGCGTAATCCGTGGCCACAGTACGCTTGACAGCAAAGGCGGAGGTGGTGGTGAGACGTCCGAGCGTCGCCTTTCCGAAGCGCAGCAGCGAGTTCATCGTGAAATCGAGAACGCGAGAAGAGCGGATTGATGAATGGAAGCTGAATTATTGTTATAAATGGAACAAAAGCAACGCGATTCGCAGTTCATTTCACACATTTTGTGCAAAGTCGCGATGAGACCTGCGATGCTAGCTTGAAGATCGATGGGCTAACAACCCAGTCACAGTAGGGACTAAGGCAAAGTATATACACTGTTTAATAATTACTATTCTACTCAGACTGCATGGCACCCTTGTCTTCAAACACCCGATATTTCCTTAAATTGTCGGCAATCCACTCGTTCACATCGTCTTCATAGAAGTACTTCAAGAGGAGAGGTTTGATCTGAAACAACAACTCAAGCCGCTTGAGCAAAATTGCGCAAAATTTGAACTTACGGAATTCTCTAGTTGATCTAATTCGTCGAAAATTTCTTTCTTATGATTTTCAAGCTCCTTCTGGTTGAATGTCTGCACTTTCCACGCTACCAATCGCAGTTTTTCTACCTGAAACGAGGGAATTTAAGGCTATTTGAATTGCCCAACGCTCATACCTCCGCGTAGATCTCCTTCCCGGGAAAGTTGCACGAAGCGAAAAGTGAATCGACCGGATGCTCGTAGTAGTGATTGGAATACCGCCTAGGCTTGGCGGGAGTCTTTTGCTGGCAGTCGAGATATCGCTGAAAGACGACAATCTTCGTGCGAATTTAGAAATGGCCGTGACTCACCAGGGTCTTCTTGAGAATCGTGTCTTCGTCTGTACTATAGTCGTTGCCACCGAGGAAGAGCAACTCAGCCACTAGAGTTGGAATGCCGGAAGGGAGCAACTCGCACAGGGGGAGGTCGTGTTTGTATCGACTCCAACCAGTGAGGATTATCCCGCTCACGCGATTTCCAATCTCCTACATGAACAAATTCATTTAAAAAAGCGCATTCCACGAAATTCTTACAGTTTCGTTATTTCTGCAGAGTTGCACGTAGCTGTAGAGATTGTCGAGATAGCGCTTCGCGGAGATAAAGTTCTGGTCGACTCCGTTCGCTCCTTTGAAAGCGCCGCCGAATAGGAAACTGCCAAACGATTTAGAGTATCGATCGAACATTCCACCGGGGAAATAGCCTTCCCTGGTTACATCTTCAACGTAGCCCCATCTGAAATCAAGGATTGTAGTAAACGCGGACGTTAGAAGACAATAAAGAAAAAAATTCAAACGAATTTCACTTAAAACAGCTCGCGATCTCTGCATTTCCAACATGCAAACTACGAAATTTCCAATCTTATACTTACACAACTGGCACAACCAACTCTCCGAGTCGATATTCGTTCATTAACGAGGCGTTAATCTTGTCGAACATGTCGTTCCACACGAGCACCTTCGGTATTCCCAAGTGGTCCTTGGCGAACAGTGCCACCCTGCAATGAAGTCAGGCATCGCACAGAAATTCATCAAACTTACGAGGAGATGTGATCCAATTTCAGCCTATCTGTGTTGTTTCCGAGCTGCGAAGAAAGACGCTGCTGACAACGCTCGTCCTTCGCGATCGACCAGGCCTCATCGGCTCCAATGTGGATTGTCGTCAGATTCATGAATTCAGAGTGTACGCGGTACACTTGCATCAGCATCTCGTGGATTAAATCTTGTGATCGCGAGTCCGACGGACAGATTGTGTCCGTTGCTGTGGGTACCTCGCGGAGATGGGTGAAGCGCTCGTTTTTGAGGACGAATTCCATGTGGCCAAAGGTTTGGATCAGCGGAATCAGATCGAGATTGTTCTGCTGAGCAAGCTGGAAGCAAAAAAAATTAGTTTGAGCAAATAGAGAGCGCCGTCATCACAGGTTATTGATGCTTGTATTGAGCGCGCTGTCTTGAAAAACACCAAAATAATGCTCAAATGGGCACAAGTATGGAATTAGAACATCCTGGAGGTTATACAACGCAATACAAGCATCAGAAACGCGTGCAAATACCAAAAATCCACGAATCTAGCAGCGTTGCACGACTCACCTTGCAAATTTCATGAATTTCCTCAACAGAATAGGCGTTCGGCCTTGCCAGAACGGACAGATCTTGACTATACGGGAACGCTGAAACCATCAACTGAATCAATTGAAGCCCCACAATCACTTACTATCTTCATACTCCATAAGAACGGCAGTGACGTGCAATTTGGCCAGAAATGGAAACAACTCTCGATAATAGGCAATCTTGGGAGGCGCGCCTTTCAAATCGAAATGAACGATTTTCTGAAAACGAGCTTAAAATAACAGAGCTATCGACAATTCGGCTCACCTCACGGAACAAATCGCAGTTTCCGACGTCCATCGGCTCCGCCGAATCGCGTTCCATCCTTGCAAAGCTCGCAATGCCGCCACTGGTCCACGTATTATTCGATGTTGACAGAATGAGTGAAATGAGAAAGAGAGCGCCGATGATGGTGAACGTGCAAAGCCATCGCGATTTCACTGAACTTCGGACCGGTGAATTCATCTGCAGACCATCTGAAAACAAAAAACAACAAAATGAACGCGAGTCAATGAGAATAGAGATGCGCGAACGCGATAGACGCAGACACGAAGTGAAGCAGGTCATCTCGCATCAGTGCCAGCCAACGAAGCCTCGAAAGTCTGGTATTAGAGACAACTTTGGACAGAGATTCGGAGGACGAACGACTAATCAGTGAGAATCACTGCGCGAGAACAGCAACTTGAGATCAAGTCCTTATTGTCGCGCTACTAAAGTTCGCACGTTCGTTCGCGGGCACAGTCTCGTCTACCGAATGCAGACAGCACCCTCCGTTGTCAACAGGAAATGCCACTCGCGGCGGCACGCAATCTAGGGCTAATTTTAGCAAAATCTGTTTTCGAGAAGATGTTTGCAAGGCTTCATTCTATCTTTTCGCGCTGATTTGATGGAAATTGATGCAATGGCCGCCGAGAAACATCGATTTTAAAAGCGACAGTCTTTCTGGGCCTGAATTCCTTTGTCCACAGCTGCCGAACGCGTTTAAAAGCTCTCTCTTGGCTCCAACTATGTAGGAAACAACCCTTAAAAAACACAAAAATCCAAAAATTCACACAAAACCACTCTAAACAACATTCACTTTTGAAATTGATGTTTTTCGACTGTTATTCCATGAATTTGCACGAAATCAGCAAGTATAAGCCTTGAGAACATCGTACCTAAAACATATTTTGCTAAAATTAACCCTAGATTGCATGCGTAACCGAGTTAGGCCGCAACGTGTCATTTCCTGTTGACAACGGAGAGCGCTGCCTGCATCGCTGTGTGCAGACGCGCCTATTGCGGTGGTATTTCGATTTGAGTTCGACAGTAGACACAGGCATGAACTAAAACAACTTAAAGCGTCAACAATCTGGGATTAGAGACTTGGAGGAGAATTGATTTAGAGCACGAACAACTTGTCAGTTGAAATCAATGCGCGAGCATAGACAGTCACAGACACGGGCGCACACCACGCATCGCTCTCAAGGGAACGAAATCATTGATTTTTGTTTGGAAACGAAAATTGAATAAACAAAACAGCGGTTAGGAGGATGTTTTCGCTCTCATTTGCTCTCTCTCTCCCTTCTCGCTAGGACCACCGAGAACAGATAAACCCGAATTAATGGACTATACTCTGACCCCATTAAACCCATGCCCGTACACCTCTCACTGAGAGCTGTACGGGCATGTGTTTAATGAGTGATAAGATAACGACGACATAACGATTCTCTTGTCGTTTTCATAAAACGCAGACAGGCGGATGTACAAACATGTCGTCGTCTGTCTAGGATCTCCGATTGGCAAGCCGGTGTACAGAGCAGAAAAACGCAAATTTTAAGACTACAATTTGTCTGAAAACTTCTTCTGAAGGCTTCTTGACAACAAAGCCTGCGGTGGTCACGCGAAGGAAGACGCTTCCTACAATTCCTGATGCTAAAAGTGAACTTCACACATTTTCGCATCGCTCTATTCGTTCATTTATGACTTAGCTCACCAATTACCAACAGGTCATAATCGATCACAATGGCCATCATTCGCCTTTTCGCTAGCACCCGTTTGGTCACTGCTGCACGACTAAGCTCAACATGGAAGCCCTCCGATAAGGTATGCTACCGTATTCTTCGACTCACGCTTACTAAATGTAATTTAGACCGATTCTGTAGTTCGCGCAGCACAGAGAAGACATGAGCAAATTCTTGAATCGAAAAGGGTCGCAGAAACCACGTGGTTCGATGGATTAGATCCGCAAAAAGCCAGAGACTACGCCCTACATCGCGCTCAAATTCAACGCCAGTTCGATGACAAGTACGTGGAGGATTCGGTTGATCTTCGAAAGACCATCGGCACTGTGGGCAACTCAGAAACCACATTTCAAATCCAGACAAACGCGAGAGACCAGGTTAATGCTTGCGTTGGCAACCAGAAGGTCCGAACAGACCGTGGAAACCCGGACATTGAGAAGAATGATCACACCGCTTGGAAGAAGATGAAAAGCAGAGTTTTTCGATCCGGTCACAAGACGAACGAGGAGAAAAGTACAGACTTTAAAATCAAGTTTCGCCTCGGTTTGAGAATTATCATGCCCGTGCTCATATTATTTTTGAACTTGTTTCAACCGCAGATCCTGTAAGTTTAACATGTGTCTAGAATCGTTGAAAAATTAGTAAATTTAGGCAACTACTGGAGAACGCTAACAATAAGCCTCGAACACTACCCTTGGAGGTGGAAAACGGTTTTACAGAGTGGGAAAAAACAAGCAAAAGGTATGAAGATCATTGAAAGTCGCGGTTCAAAGCGTGTTATGGCCCAAACATGTCCAATTCACTTGGCTCTCCGGCCTTTAATTCAGCTCATCTCTTTATCGCTTCTATTCGTTCCCATTTCAGTGTCGAAAGCAGTGGAAACGTGGCAACTGATGACGCTGAAATTGCAACTGAAATTGAACGTGCACTGGAAGTTGCAGCACGCGTAGTCGAGCAATGCGAAGAGCTTATTAGACGCCTGAAAGCAGAACCTGAAAAGTTTCAGAACGCAAAAGTCGATCAGAACTACGTACACTTCATTGCTGATCCTAACAGTAAGACGACAACCGGACTCAAACACCGGGGAGGGAAGATAGTGGCTGTGGAAAACATGAGGGCGGTGGCAATGGTTACAATGAAATCTTGTCGTTTGAAGGAGGAGAAACCTGAACATTTTGATTTTTATGTACTCACAAAACTGGTTGCTCTGTTGAAGGAGTGCGAATCCTGGATGAAAAATGAGTGTTTGGGATTGTGGTAAATTTGGTGATTGATAACACATTCCGTACAATAAACGATGTAACTACCGTAACTACCCCATAAAGCTCACAAAAGATATGCTTGAGGAGCGGATTTCTGATGTGGAGGAGACCAAGAAAAACGTTTCCTCACCTTCGATCGACTACCGTACTCTCTCGAAGAGGATCCTCAACGAGATCCGTGCCATGGAGCAAGCTGAAAGGCTGCACGAGGTCGTGAAGGTGATGCGGAAGCAGCGCTTGGCAAAGGGAGCGCCAGAACGCGCGGCATATGGATCCAATTACCTAAAAGTTCTATGTTGATAATCATGTTGCGATGCAGAACGGTGTGGTGTGGTGTACCCAAGCATCTCAGCTGCATCTAATTCATCATCTTTTCGGGTAAAAAACGCTTTTCCGTCGAAAGCGAGGAATTGGACCAGTTTGAGGCAACAACTACACAGATTGTGACCGTTCAGAGTGGACATTGTCGTTTGAGGACTTGAAAACGCCATAAATCATTTTTAATTTGACGTCAACCCTGACGTTAGCATCATTAAAATCCATTAACATCAATAATTCACAAAATCAACCAGATTTAGCCACAGGTCCAACAATTCGGACCTGTACTTCAAGTAGCTCTAAACGCTTCTGCTGCGCAAGAAGTATAATATTTCGATAATGGACGATCTCATTCTTCCACTGATCGATATTTGCAGCTTTTGCCTTCTTGTCGGCCAACACAGCGTCAACATACTTGTTGTAGTCCTTGATTCGCATGAATCGTAGATGTTCCTGATCAACCTCTTTGTCGATGGCAGATTGCGCTGTGGCGATACGCCTCGTTCGCTCATCGATTTGAAGTAGCGAGGAAGCAATTATACCAAAAGCGAGGATTTCTTTTAGGTCTACTGGCTGATCCGGCTCATTTCCAGTTTGTTTAAAGCTGAAAAGAGAAGTGGATGATTAAGAAGATCTATGCTCGAATGAGGCTCTTACTGCTTTACAGGCTGATTCGAATCTACAGGGCAGTTCGCTGTTTTGATTGATTCAATTTCCGGTTGACCGTATTCCTGATTACTCGATCCCGTCAGCCTAGAGCGAAAATTAGAGTCTAACAATGAAAAACAAACAAAGTTTACCAATTTTCAGGTTTAAAATTGTCGAGTTGGAAGAGTTGATAGACTGACAACACGGACCAACCAAAGAGAACCAGAAAAATCGCTTTGCCGTCGAAGCTGTTCAGTTTCGGCGCTTGATTTGAGTGCTTTGAAAAGCTACTCTCCTGTCGGTAGGTGTTCGCAGCAGTCATGAGGTCTTGATATCGTTCCCATGATATAGGCTCATTCTGAAGGTCTATCATGTTAGAAATGCCTATTGAATAAGTTAACTTTACGTTGCCGCTTGTAGTACCATCCAATCTCTGCTCAGCGGCAAATCTCAATGCTGCAATCCTCTCTCTTTTGATCTTATTCAAAACCTAAATACATAAACGCGAATTAGAGACGTCAATGAGAATCGAAAATACCGTCTTGGATGCCTGAGAGCAATAATGCAGGCGTAGAGAAGCGCATGGATGCGAGCGAGCAAGGAGAGAACAAATCCGAACGATAGTCATTTTGATCGAATGCGATGATATGACGGTTTTGAGAAATTTGAGACTTTATGAACAGTTCTGGCGATGCGAACATGTGTGAAGTTTGAGTGACACATTTTCAACCGCAAATTGGTGTGTGAACCTGCCGTTAACAGTGCAAAAAGGGCCAAAATAAGGCTAGCCAATGAGTTGCCCAGCATAAGAGTACGCATGTGGCAACAAAGAAGCTAGTAGTCACATAGGAACGGGATTAGGAATGCGTCATTACCTCGAAAACGGTGTTCACGGTATTGACGTTCACTAGTGCAGGGAGGAAAAGGGCGGCTGACGCAGCAGTCGGAATGACGGCGGGAGAGCACGAAAGGGGGTTGAACGTAAAGACGTCGACACGTGAGGACGTCTATGACGCCACAACAAGATGGCAGATTTGCATCGCTTTGGAACAATCCATGCAAAGGGCTGAAGACGCGATGCATAAAGCGAAATAAAATGCATTTAAACACGTGAAACGATCACCTGAAACTTGTATTTCACTTCAAAATGGACCGCGGTGAAGGGACCGTCTTTTCTCATCTCCCCAACAAGATCGTCCGCGATGCCGTCGAATTCCACGGAGCTTATTTATTGGCCACCGAGCTCGACACACTCGCTGAAATCGAGGGTTCTTGGGGAGAGTTTGCCCGGGAATTGCGCGCTCGCGCAACACAAGGTATAGAGTGGGGTGAGTCTGACGAAGCTGTAAACGGGAACTTTTGCGATTCTTTCTTTGATGATAATTCTAAGTTGGATCTACTGACGGCGGTCGCTCCAAAACTTTACGGTGACATCCAGTTCGACGCGCTTTATGACACGGAAGAAAAAGCACTGGCCCTGATGGGAACTCGGTTTGCAGCAATCAAATGGAGAGGACAAGATCCGGAGGCGGCAGCAACGCCAGAGTTGGTCAACTTTATTCGGCGCCAATTGCGCTCAAACTACTTGAGTGAACTGCAGGTTGACGATGTGAAATTTGAAGACGGAGAATTTGACAAAGAATTGGTCGCTTTTGTGAAGAGACCTTGGTTTAAGTGGCTGTGTTTCGACGCTGCTTGGTGTCGCCTACCTTTTGAATTCATCGAAAGCGCGCACAAAGCGTGGGAAACACCGAAATTCTGTGAGATTAGGGATCGAGAACTTTTTGCGCAGATCTCTAAGAAAACTTTGCCGAAAATCGAGGAATATTTCGAGAAGAAATTTGAATTTGAAGGTAAGACAAGTGAATTAATTCTTTATCGTCCAGAGGAGAGCGACGCAGAATTTAAGCTCAAAATTCGGAAATCGGGATTTGATAACGACTATGGGATCAGCATGCACTATTCTGATTTTTAGTGTTGTGATTGTCGGGGACGTTTTGCGGTTAAATAAATTGTTGAAATTTTGTTGTTACGTTACTCAGAAATTGCATTTTTTTGTGAATTCGCTGCTTTCCAAACGTGTAGCAAACAAAGGACAAAGTGAGAGGTTTTTAAACCTGAAGTAAAGGAAACTTCCAAAAGAGTGACAAATTAGGAGCCTAAGATGCGTGTGGTGAGTCGCAAAAAGGAGAACAAGAGAGGGAGAGAGTTTAGTATGTTACGGCACAATAGTGCGGATGATAAACAAGTCGTCGTGGTCGACGGGCCGGCCTCGAATCAGCGCTGTTGTCCTCCTATGTAGCCGTCGCCTCGGGCGTTGCCTGAATGATTATCACCGTGCGTCATTAAGCGCTATCACGCCCGCTTGTAGCTGCAGCTTCCGTGAGAGAGTGCCATCTTAACGAATGCTCAGTTCGTTAGTTCAGTTCAGTTCGAGAGCTTATCTATCAGCCATTTGGTGTTTGGTGTCGACCCATTCGATCTAGCGATCAAGGACGGATTACAAAAGTGCTAATTTTCATGTGTTGAATATTACCTGGAATATTCAACTGATGTGCCCTACGAAGCCTGGTAAGCCAAAATCAAAACAACAAAGCCAAGGGTTTTTAAACCGAAAGTAAAGGAAAGTCCCAGCAGTGCTAATTTCCTTGTGTCGTCCGTGGAATATTCAACTGAAGCGTGGTAAGCCAAAATCAAAGCTAAAAAACTAAGACAGTCAGCCAAAGGTGAGTGGTGAGTTTGAATCCTACATATGTTAAGCAATCGTTTTATGTCAGGGTTAATTTATCACAAAGTTTAAGAAGCACGTTGTTTATTTCTGACTCTACAAGAGCAGCAACACAATGATCAACACAACGATATCTGCCTGAAGCTTCTCATTGGCATCTGATTGTCAGATGAAGTAGTTAATTGCCCAAACTAACAACATGAGTCAGTTTCTTGTTAGCGTAGAATACTGCGCCTCCAAGGGCCGTCGCAGTTAGACTGAACAAACACAGAACTGCGATTAGAGCAGCAGTGAAGGTTGGTAATCCTAGTTTCACTTTTTGCGTGCTCCGCAATGGTTTCGTAGTGTTGATGCGTAGAGTTTCTGGAACAAATTTCGCATGAACCTAGGAAACACATCGATTAATTTATGTCAACTCAAGCTTCGCTTACCTCCGGACGACTTCTAATTGAACAAAATCGCAAAGGGGAGACCGATGGCCTCCGCGCAAAGAGAGAGTAGACGCTGGCAAAAGACATCTTTCTTTCGCTTGATTATCAGCGAAGTGTAGGCTTAAATGGAGTGAAAAAGCAAAGCAAAGCTATAAAAAGTAATGCTGAGAGGTAGGTACCTGAAATTCGCTCAGATCTCTCCCAGGAGAATCGTGCTTGCTCGCTGAATTGTTAAAAGAGCTTCAACTCGTTGTGCTGGAAGAGAGTTATTCTTTGAGGAATTCTTTGAGAGGAATTCTGAGAAATCCAAGCAAAATCACTGTCTGCAACCCGTTGCCTACGTATGCAGCGAATCAATTACCGTATCTTGCCATTCAATTCAAAATAATTATCAAACTTTCGTTGTTGATTCTCACTTTTCAATAGAATAAGGGGAACTAGTGACGGCAGCTATTTGCGAATTTTCTACTGTTGCTTGATCACCGAACCATTTGGATTTCAGTTTCAGGAATAATCAGGAGGTTCATTCTAATAGCCGATGATCGGTCTGCTAGTGATTTGTAGATGCCAATCACTGAACGAACTGGTTTGGTTGACCGATTGCTCAATTTCTGAGGCCAAATTTAATGGCTTCACCCTCTTCTATATAAGCAATTTGTCAAGTGAATGAATTTAAAATAAAATTCGCTTTACTCACCTTCAGGAAAATCGACTTTTGATCTCTGCCTGTGGACATTTGAAACCGATCGTACAGTGGTCTCCGATGTTTCTGATCGCAAAGTTCTGTTCCTTCAAAGTGAAACCACAATGCAATCGAAATGACTCACACTGACGCCACAGGCCGTGAAAGTTACCGTATAACCACCGTATTAAAGCCTCAACGTCATGATGTTTCCGTTATTTTTCACAAATCGGTAGACTTGGAATTTTGAGATTGACCTACGTTGATCTGTTGGTTGATTTCAAAATCGGTCCGTGAAGGTTCAAGTGAAGGTCGCCATGATGATGATGGTGAAGAGGAGCTCTTCATCAATCGTTGACATTGGCTACGTTTGCAATGGATACACAAGTTTCGAATTGCAATTTGCATTTGCAATAGCAATTGAACGCATTCTTACATCGATTTTCCACTGCATTCCTCCAAAGTATCGCTTGGTCGCGTTCGCGTTCAGGGGTTCAATTGGGCTAAAACACTGTATTGTGAGTTGTTAGCTAAGAAACAACTAAATGTTCATACGCTGTAAACGTGCCCAGATGGTGGTTTCGAGCAGAATCGAATGCGATAAAAGCTTTCGTGTCGTTGCCAGATTGCCAGATTGATGTGAGATTGCCAGAACATGCATTTTGCACAACTACTTACGTATGAGGTTTGCAACGCTGTTTTTGAGATTCTCATTCGGGATGAATTCTGGAAAATGCCGTAAAAATAGACAAACTATTAATGGCCAACCTACATCGATGTAGGCAGCTTTTACTCCGAAAGCCCAGATTTGTGCTTCAGCTTCTGTCGCGAAGCTCACGCTCAGAAGAGAAAAACGAAGCGATTTCTTGGTCAGCAAATGTGTTTCCAAAAATCGAACCGTTGTGCTGGAAGTGCTGTTTTGTGTTGTGCTGGTTGTGCTATTTTTCATCAAATCGTTGGACTTGGAATTTTGAGGTTGACCTACGTTGATCTGTTGGTTGATCTCAAAATCGTTTGATGGAACTTTGAGTGAAGGTCGCAGTTAAGTGAAGGTCGCAGCTCGTCATCAATCGTTAACATTGACCATGTTTGCAATGGCTATACAAGTTTCAATTTGCAATCTGCTTGGAATAACTAAAAACTTTAGGAAACGAATTGAACGCATTCTTACATCGAAGCTCAACTGAATTCCTCCAAAGTATCGCTCACAATCAGTCGCTTTTGTGTTCAGGGGTCCCAATTGGGCTAATTGTGAGCTGATAGCTACGAAACAATTAAATGCTCAAACGCTGTAAACTTGCCCACATGGTGGTTTCGAGCAGAATCGAATGCGATAAAAGGTTTCGCTTGGTCGGGTTGCTCGACCTGAACATTGATGATAAAGTTGAAATTTTTGCTTTTTACTTTGATTACAAAATCAAAAAAGTTGAAAATTGGAGAATTTTGGGGTTTGTTTTCCGTGCAAATGTATCAAATGGTTGACCAGAGACCAGATCGTTGACAAATGACAACAAAACGGCCACATCTTCTACGATTGAGCGCTGTGCGTGGAAATTTATTGCGAACGCTTGTATCGAAGTGTCAAGAATGAAAATTGATTTCAAATTCTCACGTAGTTTAGATTTTATAAGTCTTGAGCTTTGTGATGTCAGTTAAAAGAGCCGTGTAGTGGATTATGGAGTCTTATCAAAAACTATTCAGCTCGGCTGCAGTTGCATGCGCAATAAACAAACTCTTATTTACTGGTGCACGCTAAAACTGGTCAAATTCGGCCGATTCGAGTAATTTCAATGACATGAGCGTCCCTCGCTACTTTGAATAATGGCGTTGCAAAGCAGAGATTAATGGCCGTTTGTGTTGAGAAACAAAGAGCTTGCCAGAACATGCATCTTGCAAAACTACTTACGTTGAGGTGACTCGTTGAAACGTGTTCTGAGCACAATCGTTAAGAGCTCTTTGATTCTCATTCGGGATAAATTCTGGAAAATGCCGTAAAAATTGACAAACTATTGATGGCCAACTTACATCGATGTACGCAGCTTCTGTTGCGAAGCTCACACTCAGAAGAGAAATACTAAGCGAGCTCTTGGTCGGCAAATGTGTCCCCAAAAATAGTCGTGGAATGAACAATTTTTCAGCTCTACAATGTGTTTATTGCCCAAAATATGAGGATAAATTTGAACTCGCCTTATTTTCCAACTCGTCGTGATTTCAATTTTTCGTTCTTCATCTGAAAAACTCTAGACTTCTTTTGAGGCTCGAGGGAAACCCACATTTCTCCTCCTTCTAGAACCTCTCATTCTATGAAAACTATTGCAAATGAACTCGATTCACTCACTTGGTTTTGGATATGCAGCTCAGAGATGATCGACACCCATTACAGGTGAGTTGGTGAAACTACCCTGAAAACACAAATCAGAAGAAAATTGACGGAAAGCGCAGAGAAACATTGTGCATGAATTGAAAGGCGAGGAAGAGAGGCGCGCGGGCGAGGAAGGGAGGAACGAGGGCGCAGGTGGTCGCGCGCCCACTCATCTCTTCGTGACATTGACGTAAGCAAAATTTGGTTTGAAAAGACGATAAGTAGGTCGTCATAGCAGCTGAAAGCGTCTCAAAAGGAAATGGTTGCTTCCTTCTGGAAATGGATCCCTGTGAAAATCAAAGCTTGTCTAAGGCGCCCGTTTAAGGCAGGCGTGGGTTCGAATCCCACTCACATCACCCTTTTTTGATCTCTACCGTAATCATTTTTTCTTTGAAATTAGAAAAAGTGTTGCATCGGCCGGGAATCGAACCCGGGCTGCCCGCGTGACAAGCGAGCATTCTCCCACTGAGTCACCGATGCTTATACAGACAATAGGACTCAGGCTGATATCAGGCTGAGGCGTAGTCTTGCATAATCGTTTTTTTTTTCATTACAAATAAATTAGAAAAACCCAAAAATGATTAGCAGCGAGTGGTTTCGATCCACCGACCTCTGGGTTATGGGCCCAGCACGCTTCCACTGCGCCACGCTGCTTCTTTCTGTTGGTTCCCTTCACAGCGCATAAATCAAAGGTCACATAGTGATCAAGTATAATTAAACAAACATTTTGTTGAAAAATCGCTTTGTTTGACACTTTCGCTGTCGTTCCGTGATGAATGATGTTTTTCACGATCGCGTCCTTGTCATGGACAAACAGCAACAAAGGACCGTTGCCACAAATCGACCGCCAAACCGCAACAAAGCACCATTAAGGCTCGAGGCGCATGGCGGACGGTCTGTTTTGCAACGAAAATCGCCATTTATTTTATTGATCTTGAGAGATCACGTCTTACCCTCAATTTGATGGCATTTATGGTGATCCGACACCGTCACAAAACCCTTTCTTTAGCTACTACGGTTCGCTCGCTACTGATACCGTACTTTCCACACCGATGGCGGTGATCGGTGGTCAGTCTGACGCACCAACAACATCTCGTTCAGTCGCTCCGGCTTCAAGCCCTAGAGAGTTCTGGAATCTGTATTGTTCACCGACGTGCGGTGCATCGTGTTGGCACGAGAGAATCACTTCAATTGATTTAACTGTAAGTAATTTCTTTGCTTCGCATAAATTTGGTTTTTATTCAGAAACGTATTATCAACAAATTCGTGGAGCTCCATTATTGCTCTCACTCTCGCGTCCTCATCAAGCATGAACGTAAGTGTCAAATATGAGTTTATTTAATTTTTAAAAAAATTAAGCGTTTCAAACCATACCGTTGATTTGTCGATATTTATGGTGATTGGACAAAACCCTTTCTATAGGTACTACGGTCCACCGGTACCGTATTTTCAACCGATTCATCAGGGTTACTATTCGAAATTTTATCCTCTGCGGAAGTCTGACCTGCCGAGAACATCCCGCTCGATTAACCCTACTACAGACGTCCAGAGAGAGATATGTAATGTTTAACGACATACATGGCGATTTGTTGGCGATTTACGCGTTTGAGAAACAATACGATTGATTGAACTGTAAGTAATTTATTTGCTTTTCTTTTAATTTGTTTTTTATTCAGAACCGTATTATCGACTACTTGATCGAGCAGCATTACTGTTCGATCTGCACAGAGTACAAGACAAAAATCATACTGACATCATGCGGTCACACTATATGCGATAAGCTGAAAATCGCGAAGAAGTATTTTTGAAGTGTTTTTTTCAGTATTTTTTTGTCAAATCAGAAATTCAGCGATTTATCGGACTTTACTAGAGTTCACTGTGCACAGAGTAGGAGAGAAACATCGTGCTGCAGTCATAGTAAGCGAATTTCTTGAATTAAAAGTTAACTTGGTTTTTAGTGCCGTCGAGAACTCAGTCGAGAAGTGCAGAAGTGCAGCTATTTGTTTAGCATTTGTGCAGCACTTATTTGCGCATTAGGAAGCGGAAACAAAACTTTAATCAACTTAACCAACTGCAAATGAACCAACATCAGCTCAAACGGCATACTTTGAAAAATCCGGTCCTCTTCGGCCCAAAAGCTTATTTTTCACCAGTATCAAACAGAAGTACACCCCTATAAACGGTAGTAGCCAAAAGAACATAACCCTGGCCCAGCTATACCGACTAGCTACAGCTTCCATATCTAGCCCTTCGCCTCTTTGCCATTGTCTCAATTGATATACTCGATTGTAGCGAAGGTTGGTCTTGATTTGGTCCATGAGCTCTTCTAGTTTCTTGAAAAAACAATTTTCAATCTTGAAATGCACTTGGCAAACTTACTTTCATCTCGTCATTGAGCTCTTTTATGGCTTCTTTCTGCCTTGCCGCCTGACTCTCGATTAAACGCTCTCGTCGACTGAACATCGCGTTAACATACTCCGTTTTTGGAACACTCTTGGTGAAGCGTTCAGCAAATCGATCATTTTCAGCGCTAAGGCTTTGGAAAGCCTCGTTTTTGCTCTATAAACGACAAAGGAGAGTTAAAATCAAGGTATTATTTGAGTTATTACCTCAGAACGATGATCGCCAATGCAGAAGAAGCGCAGGGCGGCTGTGGGTCGACAAGGAGCGAGAGGTGAAGCAAAGCGAACGAGATTCATGCTTGCAATCAATAAAATCGCGTGATTTGGACAGTTTGGGATTGGCCGAAGAAATGGCGTGTTAAAATGCGTTTGCACCTAATGCAGCTATCATCGTGTGCTGTCGTGACAGGACGTATAAGAGTCTCCTATCTCGAAACAGTTGTTTCATTTGTTTTTACGATTTTATGCAAAGGATCTTAAAAGATAAAATACAGAAATTATTAGCCAGCAATCATGAACTTTGAGTTTCAAGACCATTCTTAAGCCTGCTTTACTTCATGTTTATAGGCGGGCTGAATATGAAACTCAAAAGACTGAAAATGACGAAAAACGGAATCATCAGCAAACACAGGAACATCATCCAACCGAAGAAATTCTCTGCTAAATGATCAATGTTATTCGAAGTTATCACAGTTCTCATTTGTTCCTGAAAATCGCCTCTTTGCCATTGTCTCAATTGATATACTCGATTGTAGCGAAGGTTGCTCTTGATTTGGTCCATGAGCTCTTCTAGTTTCTTGAAAAAACAATTTACAATCTTGAAATGCACGTGGCAAACTTACTTTCATCTCGTCGTTGAGCTCCTTTATGGCTTCTTTCTGCCTTGCCGCTTGAATCTCGATTAAATGCTCTCGTCGACTGAACATCGCGTTAACATAATCCGTTTTTGGAACATTCTTGGTGAAGCGTTCAGCAAGCCGATCATTTTCAGCACTCAGGCTTTGGAAGGCCTTGTTTTTGCTCTAAAAACGACAAACGAGCGTTAAAATCAAGGCTATTATTGTCGACATCAAAATGAACTGTACTTGGTAAAGTTTGCACCGCCGGTCGAAATTTCGGTCAGCGCCGGGCGTTTTCAACGTGAATTGCTACCTTGGGGCATGCGTTAGGCCCGCACATCTTTCATGATGATTTAGATTGCAAACGGAGTCCACAGTGACCTTCGTAATGCTTGAATGCATGTATGTGTGCAATTTGGAGCCGATTGGCGACATACAACTTGAGTTCTATAGATTTGGACTGAAGACAGGACTGACCGACCGCCGATGTGACTAATAAGTCCATCTGAATGGATTTTTGAATGGGATCTGCTTTCGGTAGTGCTATAAGGCCTGGGAAACAAGAACGCAGCAAGAAACAGCACCAGATTAGCAAAGAAACACCAAAACGCAAGCAGAACTCAGCCAAATTCTATAGAACTCAAGTTTTATGGCGCCAATCGGCTCCAAATTGCACACATACATGCATTCAAGCATTACGAAGGTCACTGTGGGCTCGGTTTGCAATCTAAATCATCATGAAAGATGTGCGGGCCTAACGCAAGCCCCGAGGTAGCAATTCACGTTGAAAACGCCCGGCGCTGACCGAACTTTCGGCCGGCGGTGCGAACTTTACCAAGTACAGTTCATTTTGATGTCGACAATATTTGAGTTATTACCTCAGGACCCTGACTGTTAATACAGAGGAAGCGCAGGGCCACTGTGGGTCGACAAGAAGCGAGAGGTGAAGCAAAGCGAACGAGATTCATAATTTCAATCAATAAACCGCGTGATTCAGACAGATTGGGATTGGCTGACGAAATGACGTGTTAAAATACGTTCACACCTAATGCAGCAATCATCGTGTGCTGTCGTGGCAGGACCTATAAGAGTCTCCTATCTCCAAACAGTTGAATAATTTGTTTTTACGATTTTATGCAAAGGATCTTAAGAGATAAAATCAGACCAATAAGTCTTGAAAAGTGATATTGTGGACACGAACACGAAAAATTCAGCTCATTGCGTATTTGACAGCGAAATCAACAACAAAAGCTTTTATCATCATTATCCAAAATACAGAAATTATCAGCCAGCAATCAGGAAAGTAGAGTTTCAAGACCATTCTGAAGCCTGCTTCACTTCCTGTTTATGGGCGGGCGCACTGAATATGAAACGCAAAAGACTAAAGATGCCAAAACACTGAATCACCAGCAAACAGAGGAACGTCATGCAACCGTAGAAATTCTCTGCGACATGATAAAAGTTTTTGCCGTTTCTCATTTTTTCCTGAAAATCAGCGCATTTGGCGGTAATTCTTGAACATCAAAACACAAACCGCGTATTTCAATGGGAGCTTATTAAGATCGTCATCGTGGTATCGCAGTTTGT
Organism: Steinernema feltiae; assembly: GCA_007213375.1. Lineage (NCBI taxonomy): Eukaryota > Metazoa > Nematoda > Chromadorea > Rhabditida > Steinernematidae > Steinernema > Steinernema feltiae. The sequence goes on from MQUG01003359.1 coordinate 48,696, forward strand.
CGTTAATACGAGACAAATTCTCGCCTAAGTACTTGAAAACCAACATTAAAACATTAAACTACACTGGTGCAGCTTACATCTATTTCACGTCGGACGCTCTCAATGGCATGCCGGTCTAGTTTTGCCTGATTCGTGATTTTGCGATCCAAAGCGTCAAATTTTGCATTGATATAATCAAAGGTGAACTCTGTTTTTGGCGCATTGAGATCCTGAAGAGACATTACAGGGATTAGATTTGAGCATTTACCTCAGAATGGCCGGCAGAGATGAAGCGTCGGGCAGCTCCGGACCGAGAGCGAGCGAGAAGAGAACCAAAGCGAGCGAGATTCATGATTCGTTCAATGGCAATCAAGCTGCAAAATGCGGTTAAATAGATTGCATTTTCCAATGCAATGCAATGTTTCAGGTTCTCACAACGCGACCATCGATCGTAATACCTATTAGAACGTATAGGTTGTAACTGAGGCCGCATGCTTCTGATATGAAACGCTAGTGCGTGTAGGGAACAAAGATTGAATTTACGGATTTCTGTATTAAGGTGGACCTGAGCAATGAACATCGAACAGCAAAAATTCAGCTCATTGCGTATTTGTAAGCGAAATCAAGAACAATAGCTTTATCATCATTATTCTCACATCCAAAATACAGAATTCATCAGCCAGCAATCAGGAAATTAGAGTTTCAAGACCATTCTGAAGCTTTTTTTGCTTCCTGCTTATTGACGGGAGAAGAGAAAATGAAAAAGAACAAAAAAAACGGAGTCATCAGCAAACAGAGGAACCCTACCCAACCGTAGAAATTCTCTGCTACTTGACCAAAGTTAATTTTTTCCTGAAAATCAACGCATTTGGCGGTAATTCTTGAATATCAAAACACAAACCTCGTATTTCAATGGGCGCCTATTAAGATCGTCCTCGTGGTAGCGAATTTGGTCGTTAGTACGGGACAAACCTTCGTGTAAGTACTTGAAATCGAACAGTAGAACTAGAACATCAATCAACACTGGTTCAGCTTACTTTGATGTCACGTCTGACGCTCTCAATAACTTGCAGGTTTAGTTCTGCCTGATTTTTGATTTTGCTTTCCAAATCGTCAAGTTTTGCATTGATATAATCAACGGTGCCCTCTGTTTTTCGCCCTGAAGTCCTGAGGCCCTGAAGAGACATTACAGGGATTCGATATGTTCATCACTTGATTGAGCAATTACCTCAGGACGATGGCCGGCAGAGATGAAGCGTAGGGCAGCTCCGGGCCGAGAGCGAGCGAGAAGAGAACCAAAGCGAGCGAGATTCATGATTGCGGGGTAGTTCACTGGCAATCAACCTGCAAAATGCGGGTAAATAGATTGCATTTTCCAATGCAATGCAATGTTTCAAGTTCTCATAACGCGACCATCGATTGTAAAACCTATTTAGAACGTATTGTTGACTTTTAGGTTGTAACTGATGCCGCATGCTTCTGATATACAACGCTAGTGCGTGTGGGGAACAGAGATTGAATCGATGGATTTCTGTTTTAAGGTCTTAAAACGAGGGGACGTGAGCAATGAACATCTAACAGCAAAAATTCAGTTCATTGCGTATTTGACAGCGCAATCAACAACAATATTTCATCATCATTATTCACACATCCAAAATACAGAAATTTCATCAGCCAGCAATCAGGAAATTAGAGTTTCAAGACCATTCTGAAGCCTTCTTTGCTTCCTGCTTATTGACGGGAGAACTGAAAATGAAAAAGAACAAAAAAAACGGAGTCATCAGCAAACAGAGGAACCCCACCCAACCGTAGAAATTCTCTGCTACATGACCAAAGTTAATTTTTTCCTGAAAATCAACGCATTTGGCGGTAATTCTTGAATATCAAAATACAAACCTCGTATTTCAATGGGCGCATATTAAGATCGTGGTAGCGAATTTGGTCGTTACGGGATAAACCTTCGTGTAAGTACTTGAAATCGAAAAAAAGAACATCAATCAACACTGGTTCAGCTTACTTTGATGTCACGTCTGACGCTCTCAATGATTTGCAGGTTCAGTTCTGCCTGATTTTTGATTTTGCTTTCCAAATCGTCTAGTTTTGCATTGATATAATCAACGGTGCCCTCTGTTTTTCGCCCTGAAGCCCTGAGGCCCTGAAGAGACATTACAGGGATTCGATTTATTCACTCAATTAAGCTATTACCTGAGGAGAATGGCCGGCAGAGATGAAGCGAAGGGCAGCTCCGGGCCGAGAGCGAGCTAGAAGAGAGCCAAAGCGAGCGAGATTCATGATTGCGGGGTCGTTCAATGGCAATCAACCTGCAAAATGCGGTTAAATAGATCGCATTTTCCAATGCAATGCAATCGATGGATGTCCCCCCGTTTTAAGACCTTAAAACGGGGGGACATCCATTGATTCAATCTCTGTTCCCTACACGCACTAGCGTTGTATATCAGAAGCATGCGGCCTCATGAGCAATGAACATCTAACAGCAAAAATTCAGTTCATTGCGTATTTGACAGCGAAATCAAGAACAATATTTCATCATCATTATTCACACATGCAAAATACAGAAATAATCAGCCAGAAATCAGGAAATTAGAGTTTCAAGACCATTCTGGAGCCTTCTTTGCTTCCCGTTTATGGGCGGGCGCACTCGTTACGAAAGTCAAAGAAAAGAAAATGATGGAAAACGGAATCATCAGCAAACTCAGGAACGGCATCCAACTGTTGAAATTCACTGCTGCATGACCAACGTTATTGAAAGTTATCAAACCCATTTTTCCTGAAATTCAACGCATTTGACGGTAATTCTTGAATATCAAAACACAAACCTCGTATTTCAATGGTATCAATGGTATACCTCGTATGCAACGCTAGTGCGTGGGGAACAGAGATTGAATCGATGGATTGACCTAACGATAGCGGTCCTCTCGCTATCCGACTCGTTTTGCGTCCCAATTGGTGTTAACATCATCTCGCACATTCTCTGTCGTCGCTTCATAACGCGACTCGGTCAGTGGGTTCGATCTGCTGTGACGATGGCCAACCTAGCGTCCCTCTTTGTCCGTTCCAGATGCGCAGCTGGCAAACTGAACCTCAAGGTCTGTTCTGAATTCTATGTTTCTAAATAATTTTGACTTTAGAAGGCCGCGAGCAGTCTGAAACTCAACAGTACTCGTATGCTCCTATCGGCTGCACCCTTAGCGTTTGTGGCTATGTCCTACAATAAGGACAATCGCATGAAATCAACCTCCGATCAAGAAGTGTTTCAAGAGAGAAACGAAGAAATAACAAGCGAAATCCGTCAATCTGTGGGAATCTATCCGGCTGTCATTGAATCGTTTACCGTTGTCTTGGGCTTCGCTGCAAGAGTCGGCAAACGTATTATTGCTTATGCTGAGAATGAGGTGAAAAGTGACGATTAAGAGCAATGTTCTCGTATAATTTTTCGCTAATTGTAATGTATTTGAGGTAATAAATGTGCTGTTTTATTAACCAAAACGAGACTCGCAAGCTTCAGGTTGATCGTGCCATACAACAAAGTCGTTCTTGATGGGTGTTGTTTCCTCAAATGGCGGTGAGCGTCAATGCAAGAGGTACTTCAAATACGGGTACTTTAACCTTTTAACTGAGTACTCTTATTACACAGTATACGTATTAACTTGGCTCAAAATGCTTTAATGTAATGCTGCCATCGGCATAGAACCAATCTGACATTTCACACTTTACAATTGCCACGAAAAGAGAAGAAAAATGCGTTTCCAAAATTGTTTGCGCTGTTTCGAAAGCTAGTTTTGTGTCAACTTCCAGTTAGGCTAAGGACGGGTTCATTTGGGGCAGAATGGACCTCCCCTGTCGTAGATCGCCAATCTTCGACTTGAACCTGAAAAATGAAGAGTAATCTTATTTTAAGCAGGTGCTTAAAGCGGCAGTTACTGATAAGCGATGCCTTAATCAATAATACGACAATCTATCACAATTTGCGCTCTTTTGACACTTTAAAATTTGTTTATTAATAACTGGAAAACTCCGTTCTCAATCAGTTAGGCCTGAATTAAAATGAATCGCCTTGCTTCAACCTTTCTTCGCCTGAAGTCGCCTCTCCTGAGAACGTAAGTACCTTTTCGTCAATCCTTCTGTGAAATTGCCACTTTTAGTTTATCATCTCGTGCCAAATCCAATGAGTTCGCTGTTGCTACTGGTGCTAGCTTGACAACGGACCTGAGTAACCGTAACAACGAACTCAAACTCATCTGGTATACCATCTTTACCGCAATTCAAATTAATACGTGTTTTTTAGGCACAAAGACGGTCTCTGCATTGACCTCAACAACAACACTATAAAGGAGTTTACTCCGCTGGGAACAGAGTGTCTTTACAAGGCCTTAAACGAGAAGGAACTGAGCCAATACGTGTGAGTCACAGCTGATACGTCCCTCAATACCGGTGTAATTTAGAGAGATTCTTAAATCAAGAGTTGCTGTCGAAGAGCAGAAAGCCGAAGCAGAGAGTGATGTGGATTTTTTTGATGCGAATGCTAAAGTGAGGTCGATCTGTGAGGAGCTTTCGGATATTTCGTTCAAGATGGACATCATCAAGAACAACTTTTATTTCGAGAGAAAGGATCCCGAGGAGTTCAAAGAAGAATACACTACAACGTACTTTGAACTTCAAGCTTATCTGGTCAAAGCAATCGAGTTTTGCGAGGAGATTCTCTACAAATTGGCTCAAAAAAATTGCGAATCTATACTTGAACAGCATCGCTACTCATCGCCAGAAGGTGAAACAAAATTGCTCGAAGCAAAAGAAAAAGAAACTTTTCTTTTGGACTGTTGGATGTACGATTTCCACCATGAATTGACATTTTTCAAGTCAGAACTAGAGAAAGCTGAAATGCAATACGGTAGCTACTATGAAGATCTGAAGCAGGATTCATTGGAAATCAATCATACGTAAGTGGTGGTACAGAATGGTGGAGAGATCAATTGACCAAATGTTTAGGACATCAGAACGTTTCCAAGCTGTTGAGCAGCATGTTAAAGAGCGAATTAAAGACTTCGAGATTACCAACATGATATACAATGTGGAGAACATTAAAGACCAACAAATTTGGGCACAGAAAAGTGCAGATGAGACGAAGCTCAAGAGCACTGCTACAAAAACCATCCTGGACGCAGTAGACGAGGCTGAAGTTAAACTGAAGCAACTGGATGATCTGACCGAGCTTTACTACAAGACGATGGCCGGCTTCAAGCACGAAACGATCAAGCAGACCGCGCTTGGCAAAGCCTACGATTACACTTATGTGGCGTTGGAATTGCTTCTGAACGAAGCAGCTGAGATTTGCAAGGATGTGCTTGACAAACTGGCTCAAGAAGATCGTAAATTTAAGGAGAAACGCAATCACTTCATGGCTACTGTGGATGTCGACAATAAAGAAGCCGTTCGAGCAGAGTTGGACCCGATAATTGCGATTTATGTGACAAAATTGTCAACTTTCAAAAAGCATTTAAAGTACCTAGTGGCCATGTACGGTAGTAAGTGAGATTATGATCGGATGGATTGGTTTATGCCTTTCAACTTGTTAATTTATTTTCTGATTTTGAGTAATAAAAAGCGATCTAGAGCTTTCCTGTACAGATTTGTAACCTGGAATCAACGAACGCCGTATCCGAAATGGTTTGGTTGACGGGGAATTATCACATGCTTGTGATATTCGCTAGAGGCGCTCAAAAATGGGTGAAATAACGCAAGGATGTCTTCACTTTTGCACAGCGACCGTTGCAGCAATCGTTGCAAGACCGCGTAGATCCTTTGACCGAATTTTCAGCTGATTCCACGCTAACATATTAGTACGCCATCGTTGTAAGACTAATCTAACACGTTGTGTGCACCAATGACACATTTTAACTGGACCATAGAAAACATCAAAATTTGTTTATCGATAATTAAACATGAATCGCCTTGCCCTGACTATTTGTCGCTTCAAGTCGCCCCTCCAGAGAACGTAAGTCCTTCTTCTTCACGCGTATTCTCTATTTTTACGTTAAGCCTATCATCTCGTGCCAAATCCGATACAACCAACATATCGAGCTCAAAATTGGACTTGATTAAGCTTAGCAGTGGAGTGAAATGCAATTGGTAGGCAGAGCATCTATGTTGTGACCTCATGCACGTGTTCCAGGCACAACGACGGTCTCCGCATTGATGTCAACAGCGCAGCGTTAAAAGAACTTGTTCTTCTAGCTCAAGAATTGGTTTCTGCGGCTTCAGACAATAAGGAAACGAGCACTGATCAGTAGGATTTTGGTTGAAAATGCTCCTCATAACTGTTTGATTTAGAGAAACTCAAAAAGTTGAAGATGAATCGGGGGATGTCAATGAAGAGCAGAAAGCCCAGTAAGCATTACTTCAACTATTCCTAATATTGATGCTTTCAGACGTGACAAAGCTGAGCTCAGAATGCTAAAAGAACAATTAGCTATTCTCGAGAGAATCGACGAAGCGGACCTAAAGCTAAAGGATTTGGATGCTCAGATTGCGGCCCATTATGAATTGTTCTCAGCCTTTAAAAACAAAGTTACGCTACGTGACGACGAACAAACCCATGATTCTCAAAAATTGGCTCTTCAGAAGCTTCTGCAAGAAGGAATTGAGATTTGCGATGATATTTTCCACCATCTTATTAATGCATCTCGTGACCTTTTATCCGCACGACAATACTGGTCCTTTAACCGTTACTCAACCATGGAGCTGCTCAAAATTGAAAACAGAGAATTTCCCGATTTGGAGCAGAAAATGGGAGATTACGTGGCAAAAATCTACTTTTACAAGGCGGGATTGAACGACTGGTATGCTAAGCTGCTGACATTATCTCCAAAACGATGTAATTTAGGGAGTTTCTGAGGATTACAGTCAAAGATCAAGAAACCAGTGAAGAGAATGTCGCTTTTAAATCTGACAACCTCAAAACTAAAGTTGAAGGAGCGAAAACCATCCTTGAAGAAATCGCCGAGGCCGATGAGAAGCTCGAAGACATTGCAGAACTGAACTCGTTTTACTATTGCACCATCTATGAGTTCATGAAAACCATCGGTCATTGGATCAACAAAGACGCGGTCGGCAGACACGTGCACCACTTTGTCTACTTGAAGCTTATGTCGATAACTAAGGAAGGATTTGAGATTTGCGATGAACTTGTCCGAAAACTCGTGCACAAACATCGCAATTTGAAAATCAAACGCGACTCCTCTAATATGGATGCTAAGGAGCTTGCAGCCGTGGAGACGGAAATCGCCCATTTGAACCAAAAAATGAAGCACTACTACAAGGAAATTTCTCGATTTGAATGCTCTTTGGACGGCCACGAGTGTCAGTTTGGTGGATGCCGGGATCAATTAGACCCTCATCCTGTAAAGCTGGTTTTACCGTAAGAACTAGACGCGTCTATTTCACGTTAAATTCATTTCTTTTTAGCACCCAAGACGTACCCACTGGACAGCAAATCAACAAAGTGCCCAAGTAGGCTTAATTATTACGTTACGCATTGTTAAACATCAAATTTAGTAATTTTGAGTTTTTTGAAGCCATCGAACAGCATTATCAAGAACAAAACGCTGAACTTGAACGTGATAATCAGGAGATTTATGAAAACCTGATGCGAGGACCTCCACCAGAGCCAAACCAGGATGAGTTCACTTTTGCACAGCGCCAAAAGAAGCTTGCGAAATACCTGACCAACGAAATCGATCAAGAATTGCTGAAAGCAAAACTAAAGTGCTACAGATATTTTCTTCAAATTGACGAAAAAATTGACTTTGATGAGAATTATGACAACGAGGCTGTGGTCTATAATTTGAGGAGAATTAATAGGAAATATCAGGGCAAATGACGAATGTGTTGTCGCATCATTTTGATAATGATAATAAATTATTGATTTTTTTGAATTTGATTTTGAAAGGCTATATAGGTTGTATAGTATATTTGTCGCCTAGCTGTACATGGCTCCAGACTGTTCGTTACAAGACCAAAATATCTTGTCACAATTTGAAAGATTTGAACGGATTAGCTGTTCTAATCGGATGTGGCTCCAGTTCCAACCACAGATTCTGTTGCCTCGCAAACAGTCCATGACAACATGAACCGACGCAGACTTGTCACAAATAGCCTATTAAACACATTGAACTTAGGCTTACAAGCCTAATTGTTAGCCTAATTTAGCTCAAGTCAAATTGTGACTTGAGCTCACCATAGCAGGGTGTTGATGCAGTCGAATGCAACTTTGGGTTTTGGCTTATTCAACGATCAGTTCTTCCGAACGCACAGCCGAATTTTTGAGCTCTAAACAATCCCGATCGTTGTAGGACCGTTCTAACACATTTTTGCAACGTTTTTTACACTTTCACAATTGAATGTAAATAGTACCAGGATTTCGTTTTAATTAGTTTAACCGAAGTCATCATGAATCGTCTTGCTTCAACCTTTCTTCGCCTGAAGTCGCCTCTCCTGAGAACGTAAGTCCCTACTGTCAGCTCTTCTCAGCAATTTCCACGTTTAGGTTATCATCTCGATCTAAATCCGATGGAGTTCCGGCTGCTAACGCAACCAGCGCAACCATAAACAAGACTGAGCCTGATGGAGAAGAGGGGCAAATCAGTTTGAGTGTTCCCGCCGCTGCTCCGCGGACCTTAGAAACGATACGGTATCTGAGATGGTTCTATGGGAGTGGAATTGATGCGTTCGAAGAGAACGCAGACATCTTCAACACTGCAACTGACGCAGATGTGCACAATTTCATGAATTTGACGCTTCGAACGCTTGTGAACGAAGAAATTGAGATTCACGAAAGGCAGATTATCGAAATAGCTTCAAGGGAGCAAAAATTTAAATCAGATGACAAAGCAAGTGCTTCTTTAAGAGAGAAAATAAACTCGCTCAAGGAATGCGGTGAATCAGAACTCAAAGAAGCTCCCAAGTAAGCTTTGCTCTCGTGCCGGACATCAATTTAAGACGAGATTTTAGGAATTCGGAGCTTTTCGAGGCAAGCCTACAGGCCGTTCGACAACAAATCGCCGAACTTGTGAAAACTGAACAAAAATTGCGCAATGCGCTAACAGAAAACGCGGAAATTGAAGAAGGGAAGAACGAACAGCGACGCAGAGAAGTGGCCAAATACTGGATCAACCAACTCGATCAGGAAATGCTCAAAGTGAAAGTACAGTGCTACAGAAGTTGTCTCCGAATTGACGAATATCCGCGTCAAGTCTCTGGCTACACTTGTGAGCTAAACCTTCTGAAAAAGGTAAAAGAGAAGTTCCAGTTGGAATAGAACGGATTGTTGTTTGTTGTTATTTGGTTAATAAAGGGCTTCTGAACCATAGCGACGCTTTTCTTTTATAGCGGACAGATGTATAATTCCATTTTGATGCAGGCAAGAAACGTGAAACTAATGAAACTAATAAACCACTGGAAAATAATTCAAATGCTTGCTGCTTGTGTCGCGACCTCATCTAGCATTAGACTGTGCGAGATTACAGCGTTTTTGGTCCAAACAACCAGAGAATAGACATTTGCACAGCTAAATGCCTTGGAACACGGAATTCATTTCGTTTTCTCGGCCGGATTGGTTCAAAGCTGCGTGTATGGGATGCATTGAAAACTCAAACTCCGATAAGCGAGAAATGATTAATGGATATCAGCTTTTAACAAAACGCAATCTTGGTTAGCAATACTGTTACTGCCTGAAGCATACACTGATTGCTTTAGTGTTCGCCAAAATAGTCATGTACTATACTGAGTGGCAGAGCTGTCGGGTTTCGGGTCGGGCCGGGTTTCGGGTCGGGTTTCGGGTAACCGGAGGGTCCGGGTCGGGTTTCGGGTCTGGGTACCCGAAATTCGGGTTTATTTTTTATATTTTTTTTGTATTTTAGTATTGTAGTATAAAGTATTTTTTTGGTTTCGGGTTCGGGCCGGGTTTCGTGTTTTTCGGGTAACCGGAGGGTAACTGGTTTCGGGTCCTGGTGCCCGGCATTTTCGGGTACCCGACAGCTCCGCTCAGTGGGCATCAAAACGCCAAGTTGGCAGCGCTCAGTTAACACGTATTTATTAAATTTGGATGTTTGCGTGAATAGTGAGCGCAGTAGCGTAAAATGACTGTCGTTGTAGGACCATTCTAACACATTCATTCCCTTCTTTAACACTATTTGATTTGTAATTGCAGGAATATTTCGTTACTAATAGTTTTCAGCATGAATCGCCTTTCTTCGGCGGTCACTCGTCTGAACTCTTCTGTACTGAAAGCGTACGTACTTGCAATTCTCTAATAACTTGTCATTTTCGTGTTTAGCCTATCTTCTCGTGCCAAAACTGATGGTTTCTCCGCTGCTAGTGGAGCTGGCGCTAGCCAACCTAATGACTGTGTGAAGTTGACTCGGTAACTTCCATGCCAAAATTTAACCAAATGAGAATATTCTAGGCACCAGAACGGTCTGCGAATTGGCCTAAACAACGCGCTAAAGGAAGTTACTCGTATTAGTCAATATTTCATTTCTGCGGCTTTGAATGCAAAGAAAGCAAGCAAAACAGAGTAAATTTGGGCTGACGGGTGACTCTAACCCTTCTAATGAACTTTTTAGGTATGACAAAACGATGTTTGCGCTCCCTAAACCTAAAACCATATTCGATAAAATCAACGAAGCCGATTTAAAACTACAGGGCATAGATGATTTACTCGCGACTCATCTTAAGACATTGATTGAGCTCCAGAACAACGCCAACTGTGACGTGACAAGCAAAGTATATGATTCCACAAACGCAGCGCTTCAGAAGGTTCTGCAGAATGGAATTCATACTTGCAGGTCAATTTTTTACCAAGTTAACGCGTCGTCTTACTTTGACCGTGACCTGGAATCTCTCAAAGTTGAAGGACCAGACTTACGTAGTTGGGACCAGAAAACGAAGGATTATATCGAAAAAATGAATTTTTACAAGGCAGGCTTGATAGATTGGTATACTAGGTTTAAAATTCCATTGAAAAAAAGAACTTGTTCAGGGAGTTTCTTAAAGCTGAAGTCCACGATGAATCTCGCAAGATACTTGACCAAGTAGGAGAACCGAAATCGATCCTCAAAGTAATCGACGATGCTGAATGGGAGCTACTGGATGTCAATGATCTGGAATCGTTCAATTATCAAGTAATCTATGAGTTCAAGAAAACGATCGGTCATTGGATTGATGAAGATGCGGCCGGCAGACACGTACATCATTCTGTTTTCCTCTCACTTAACTCAACTCCGAAGAGAGGAATTGCGATTTGCGAGAAGCTGATTGAGAAAATCGTCCAAAAGGATTGCTATTTGAAGAGCGAACGCGATCGTTACGTTTCCGCAAACGTTGGCGCCAACAGGCTCAAAGCCATGGAGAGAGCAATCGGAATTTTGAACGAGAATCTGGAGAGTTTCAACAAAATTCTATCAGATTATAAGCTTTCTATGCGCTACTATGAGGTTGTTTACAGCGATTGCCAGGATCAACTAGACAAATATCCTATAAAGCGGCCGACAGAGTAAGACCAATTGTACATACGTTGATCTATTCAACTTAAATTTGCACTTTTAGGAACAAAGTAGAGGTAACAAAGGAAACCCAAGTCGATGAAGTGCCAAGGTGAGCATAAAATAGCCCGTCGTCAAGTTTCACAGGACAAAGGCACCGCTTTTTTTGCGAAATATTGCCTACCTCCATTCTCGACCATGCTGAATCCTGTAAAGTCAGACTCTCCACATCGGTCCGCATTTGATGGGACACATATGGTCTTGTCACGATCAACATGAGGCGTCTTATGTAAGTAACGGTGTCATCTGACCGCTGATTACAGCGCTTGGTTGTTTTCTGGCTAATTGCGGCCGTTCCGCGTGATTCTTACAGCTGTAGCGTTCCTCGCGAGCTCAAATTGATCTGAAACGGCTATTAACCCTCAGAATTGTGGGCATGTGTCAGAGAAAAGCAAAAAGTTCCTGTGTTTGTCGAGCTGTCTTGACTGCTGTGTCAAAGTCAACCAAAAAATAACGAATTTTCATCAATTCTCGACTAAACAGCCACAGCTCTATATACCGTTTGTTGTTTGGACCAATTTGAGGTCGCGAGAAACGCACCTGCCGCCAGATTCACATGAAACGCTCAGGAATAGCCATAAAACAGCCAAGCGCAGTTGTTAGCGGCCAGTAGACACTGTTAGCTACATCGCCTTCTACTCCAGAGCTCGAGAATGCGGATAGATGTAGAAATTCTCACTTGACCAGCGTGATCGACAAGTTGTCGATAAATTGATATTCGCTTCATCTTAACACAAAATCTTTTAGTAAAATAGAGCTGATTGAAACCATCGAGCAGTATTACCAAGAACAACAAACTGAACTTGAGAATAACCAACGCAAGATTTACGAAAACCTAATGCATGAAATAAAGAGGGCAGAAAGAGACGGTTTCAAGTTTGCACAACGACAAAAGGAACTTGCGAAATGCATGGCAAACCAGGCGGATCAAGACATTCTCAAAGCTAAAATGAAGTGCTACAGATATTTTCTTCAACTTGACGAAGAAGTGGGTTTTTCTGAGAATTATGATAATGAGGATGAGGTGTATCGTTTGCGGGGGCTTCAAACGAAGTTCCGAGTTGAGTAACGACGTGATTGTCTTATCATTTTCAATAATAAATTATAACAGTCCGGACTTTGTTTACTCATTTTACAGTACCGAATCTATTGTCCTTACTGCCGTTGAGGTCAGATTTGAAGCGAAAAACTGAACTTATTTTTGACTGACTGTACAGATTGTGTGGCCGGGTGTGGAACAGCGCAACTCTGATATTTGGTGTGATCCATATTTCGACTATCGCGATCAGGGTGGGCATAAACTGCGGCCCGGGCCCGCACTGGGGGCCCGGTTCTTGTCACACTCGCTGATGCCAATGCCTTGAAGGTTAGTTATTTTGGAAACATTTATACGCTACAAAGTTGGCTTAACATTTAGGATTCGTTGTGAAGTCACTTGACGGTCAAGCGACTCTGTTGCTTCATAACGTAACGGACATGATCTTACTATGAGCGCCGCCAGCCCTTTAAGAGACATGTTCCGTCGTCCAACGATGTAGGGCATTTTTTCATTTGCATTCCCCACCTTCTGCACGTCAAGTTTTGAAGGGCACTCGAGGGACGCAACAATCTCCTTCAGTCTTGATTCGGCCATGAAGAGGGGTATGCGGTGGTTGTCGATCATGTCCTCAAAAAAGCAGCGTTTTTGAGGACACTCAAAAATCAATCAATGGGATCAACCAAGGCATTTAGCGGGCTAAAATGACCGCTAAATTGACCTACTGGCTAAATTGGCCGACTCTGTTGATGTTGACTCAAATCAATCAACAGAGTCTTGACCGTAAAATGTTTTTTCGACTCGGTCGGTCAATTTAGTCACTTGACAACGCATCCTAAATGTTAAGCCAACTTTGTAGCGTATAAATAAGTAACCTTCAAGGCCTTGGTCCTTGGTGTTAGCGAGTGTGAAAGCTGGGGTCCGGGCGCGCAGTGCGGGTAGAAATGAAGCTTTTTCCCTTTGGCCTTTAAACTCTCGTCTGTGGTTCCCTCGAGCAATTTGGTGAGGTCGTCGTATTTGGGTGGGGTTCTCTTCGATCTCTTCGTTGTTGGACCAATGTAACACATTTCAATCATTTTTCACACATTTACATTGTGTTGCATAAAACAGCAATCTGCGTGATGCGTGATTGGTCAATCAAAGATTAACATGAATCGCCTTGCCCTGACTATTTGTCGCTTCAAGTCGCCCCTCCAGAGAACGTAAGTCCTTCTTCTTCACGCGTATTCTCTATTTTTACGTTAAGCCTATCATCTCGTGCCAAATCCGATACAACCAACATATCGAGCTCAAAATTGGACTTGATTAAGCTTAGCAGTGGAGTGAAATGCAATTGGTAGGCAGAGCATCCATGTTGTGACCTCATGCAAGTGTTCCAGGCTCGAAGACGGTCTCCGCATTGATGTCAACAACGCAGCGTTGAAAGAACTTGTTCCTCTAGCTCAAGAATTGGTTTCTACGGCTTCATACAGTAAAGAAACAAGCACTGATCAGTAGGATTTTGGCTGAAAATGCTCCTCTTAACTCTTTGATTTAGAGAAACTCCCGAAGTCGAAATTGAAGCAAATTGGGAGCAAAAGCATGTCCAGTAAGTAATGCGTACATTGATGCTTTCAGAATTCACACAAATGAGTTTAGAATGCAAGAAAAAGATATATCCATACTCGACCGAATCGACGAAGCGGACCTGAAACTAAAGGATTTGGATGCTCAGATTGCGGCTTATTATGAGTCGTTCCCAGCCTTTAAAAACAAAGCTACGCTACGTGACGACGAACAAACCCATGATTCTCAAAAATTGGCTCTTCAGAAGCTTCTGCAAGAAGGGATTAAGATTTGCGACAGAATTTTCTACCATCTTGAAAGAGAGTACTTGTCCTTCAACCGTAGCTCTAATTCGCTCAAAATTGAAAAAAGGATTCCTGAGTTGGAGCAGAAAATGGGCGATTACGTCGTTAAAATCTACTCTTACAAGGCAGGATTGAAAGACTTGTATGTTGAGCAGCTACTGAAAATTAGCTCCAAAACGATGTAATTTAGGGAACCGCCCGTAAAGAAGGTCATTTTTCTAGATGACAACGAAGCTCCTTTCGTAGATGACAAAGATCTGGAAGAGGAAAAACCGTAAGTGTCTCAGGAACAGTTGACTTATCTTTAGATGTCGCGTTTAGGCCTGTTAAACCCATCCTCGAAGAAATCAACGAGGCTGACAAGAAGCTCGAGCGGATGAGCTACGTGGACGAGTTCTACTCCGAGTTGGCACACTCGTTCAGGAAAACCGTCGGTCATCTCATCGCTGACGATGCGGCCGGCAAACACGTTCACAACTATGTATTATGGAAGCTTGTGTCAACACGGAAGGAAGGAGTTGAGATTTGCAAGGATCTGCTTGAAAAGCTCTTTCTCAAACATTGCGCTGTGAGAAGCAATCTCGTTCAGAACACGTCGAGCATCGATGCCAAAGAGCGTAGAGCCATGGAGCAGGAAATTGCGGATTTGAAGCGAAAAATGAAGATTTACTACGCGAAGCTTTCTTGGTTCAAATTCAGTTTGGACCACTCTGAGTTCTACTTCCGTGAGTTCCAGAAAGATCTAGAACCGTATCCACTAAAGCGGCAAACAACGTAAGCTATAGCATCTGAAATTAGAGTCTAAAATTGCATTTTTAGCTCCAAAGGCGATGGAAATTACATCAAGCAAGCACAAGTCTATTTTGACCATTTTAATACCAATTTTTTTTAGCAAATACGAGTTGTTCGAGACCATCGAAGAGGATTACAGAAAGCAAATAACCGCGCTTCAGATTGATCAACTCAAGATTTCCGCAGTACTGCAGCGAGCACCATCGAAAAGCGTTGAACAGAAAGATGTTCTCGACTTTGCACAGCGACAAAAGGAGCTTGTACAATACGTGGCTGACCAGGCACAGCAGCAGCTTCTTAGAGCGAAACTGGAATGCTTTCAACATTATCTTCAACTTGACAAAAGTGGTTTTTCTAATTGTGAAAATGAGAAAAGTTATTTTCATGGCGATGTCGTTGAGGATGAGGTGTATGCGTCGCGACAAGTGGCAAGTAAGTATCAGGTCGAGTAATTGATTACGGTGGTTGTTACTGATGTTGCTGTTAATAAAATTGATTTATTTGTGACGTCCTTCGTCCTCTTTTGCTCACTTTGCAGTAATTTATTTCGGTTACGCTATAGTTAATACGAACTAACATAAAAAAGCGATATTTAACTGTTCTCTGTACGCAATCCACGATCGTTGTAGGACCAAAAATTTACACATTTTGCACATTTTTGACACCTTACAATAAAACGCCCATAAAAACAGGAAAATCCGGTTTCAATCAGTTAGACCAAATTTAAACATGAATCGACTCGCTTCAACCTTTGTTCGTCTGAAGTCGCCTCTCCTGAGATCGTAAGTCCTCCCCTATAACTCTGGTCTGCAAAGTTTACGTTTAGCCTGTCGTCACGTGCAAAATCTGATGATTTCGGTGCTTTCCGCGCTGCCAGCTCGAAACTGGACCTCAACACGCTAAAGAGTGAAGTGAAGCTCACTTGGTAAAGCGTCTACTACAATGTGGCATACTTATTCTTATTCTAGGCACAAAGAGGGTCTCAGCGTGGACGTCAACAACAACGCTTTGGAGGAACTCGCTCCTCTAGCTCAAGAATTTATAACTGCGGCTTTGAAAGCCGAAAAAGACAATCAGTAGGATTTTGTTTGGTTCTCTCAACAACTGTTTGATTTAGGAAGACCCTGGGCACTACAGACGTTGAAGCCGAGACGCTTGAGGCCGATGGAGAGCAGAAATCCGAGTATGTATCAATTTAAGCGTTCTAGCTTTCCAAATTCGCTATTTGCAGGTCTTCCAACGCTGAATCTGAAGGAAAAGAGCCGAATGCCATCATCCAGGTGCTAAGCGATGGTAACGCAAAACTGAAAAGCATCGATGATCGGATAGAGACTCTTTTTACAAAGCTGGAGGCCCTCAAAAACGACAATAAAAATTTGTCCGACCAAGCCTTCAATTCCGCCTATAGGGAGCTTCGCTTGCTTCTCGATGAAGGAATTGAGTTTTGCATCCAATTGTCTGCTCAAGCTGCTAAAGCCCAGCGCGATTTGAAGGACAAACGCGATTACTACTATTTCGGCACTGACCCAAAGTTGCTAGAAGCAGTAGAGAAGGAAATCGTCGAGTTGGATCTGGACAACACGGGTGAATTCATTGGTAAAATTTCCCTCTACAGAGCGCAAACAAAGTACTGCTCAACTGAATACGGTAGACATTGATTTGGAGAGAGAATTTGAACCGCTTTTGGGTAATAAATCATAATGGTGTAGTTTTGTTTCGTTCTGTCGTGTTTGCTGTCGTTTCTTACGGTGTTTTGGAAACGACTGCACCCCTTCGTTGTTGATTTTGTGCGTCTGCTTCAAGTTCACGAGAATCTGCTATGAGAGCCATCCAAAGGATGCAGAAAGTGATGTTGTCATGTCTGAAAATACCTGTCTAAAAATGCCAGAAAACGGGTGCCTGAAAGACCTGTCTGGAAATGACTGTCTGATACTGCATGTCTGAAACAGGAACTTACAAGTTCTGTGCCTCTTTCACTTGCACTATAAAGACGGCTTCTTTGTGTTTGAAAGATGACAGCCACATGCTCTGGCTTGTCTTGATTTCGATGGTGGCAGCCTAACCTCAGTGACTAGATGGAACGCTCAGTCAAAAGCTCTACGCAATCCACGATCGTTGTAGGACCAAAATTTGACACATCTAGCTCGTTTTTGACACCTTACAATTGCCCATAAAAACAGGAAAATCCGGTTTCAATCAGTTAGACCAAAATAATAAACATGAATCGACTCGCTTCAACCTTTCTTCGTCTGAAGTCGCCTCTCCTGAGATCGTAAGTCCTCCCCTATAACTCTGTTCTTCAACGTTTACGTTTTTAGCCTATCGTCTCGTGCAAAATCTGATGATTTCGGTGCTTTCAACGCTGCCAGCTCGAAACTGGACCTCAACAAGCTAAAGAGTGGTGTGAAGCTCACTTGGTAAAGCGTCTACTACAATGTGGCATACTTATTCTTATTCTAGGCACAAAGAGGGTCTCAGCGTGGACGTCAACAACAACGCTTTGGAGGAACTCGCTCCTCTAGCTCAAGAATTTGTAACTGCGGTTTTGAAAGCCGAAGAAGACAATCAGTAGGATTTTGTTTGCTTCTCTCATCAACTGTTCGATTTAGGAACATCCTTGACACCACAGAAGTTGACGCCGAGACCGATGGAGAGCAGAAATCCGAGTATGTATCAATATACTCAATTGACTCTAAATTTCTTTTTTAAGACAAGACAAGGCAGAAGCTGATGCAAAAAAGGTTTCCACCGCATTTCCGCGGTGGTTACCAGAGTTGTATAGAGTGAAATCGTGTTATAAACGCGCAATTCATGCTCTCAAGACTAACCCGACGTTGTTTAACACTGCGGCCGACAGAGAGGTTCACGATTTCCTGATTTCGAAGATTCAATCGCTTGTGAACGAAGAAATTGAGATTCGCAATGAGAGGCTCCGCGAAATCGCCGAAAAGAAGCGCGAACGTGATCAGTACGCTTCGGACGCAGACCCAAAGATGCTTGAAGCCGTAGAGGAAAAATTGCGCTCTTTGGAATCAGAGCAAAAATGGTGGAAAGATGAGGAGAAAATTGGTTATTTAAAAGCGGATTTGCCCTTGCTTGCGCGTGACCGGCGTGAACTTGAATTAGAAGTCAAAAAACGACCACAGTAAGCTTTGATCTCATGTCGGGCATCATGTTAAGACGAGATTTATAGGCAATCGGAGCTCTTCGAGGCAAATTTACAGGCGACTCGAGAACAAATCGCCAAACTTGAGATCGAAGAACAACAATTGTACGAAAAGCTAACGCAAAAAGTTGAAGAAAGCGACTCGGCGATGACTCTCACATCGTTTTGGAAGGACGAAGAGCGCCGCATGGATGTGTCCAGATACTGGGTCATCCAAGTCGATCAAGAAATGCTCAAAGTGAAAGTAAAGTGCTTCAGAAGTATTCTTCTTGATACACATATGTACGAAGTCAGTCACTATGCTTCAGAGCTGAATATTTTGAGACTGGTGACACAAAGGATCAGCATGTAACGTGGATTGTTTTTATGGATTTGTGGGTAATAAATTGTGAGGTAGACTGTGTAAAATTTGAGGTTGAAGATGCCAAAACAGCCTTGAAAACATCGAAAACCAAAAATTACAGAAAATCGCGAAAGCGTCTGAATCGTTCGCTGTTCAAGGTGATCGATTCAATCCCAGTTATCGCTCCATTTCAGGCAAAACACGACCCCCGAAGGACAACGAAACGATGGAGAACTGCGATTCGGATTGGGGAAGCGTGCAGGTGATCGAGAAGCTGCCGGACTCGCAGAAAAAGGGATCAAAGTCGGCGAAAAAGGGGAAGAAGGAGACGTCTGGCCGGAAGAAGGTGGACAAGTCGTCGAAGAAGGAGACGTCTGGCCGGAAGAAGGTGGACAAGTCGTCGAAGAAGGAGACGTCTGGCCGGAAGAAGGCGGACAAGTCGTCGAAGAAGGAGAAATCGGAAGGAAGCCTCGACAAGACCGACAGCGGCGAGTGCTGAATATTCGATTTGGTGTGTGTGTGGCTCGATAAACATCATTTTTCCTCGCCCTCCTGATTAAACATTCCAAGTTGCATCGATTTACGACTTCCGCCGCCGGAAAATCTGGGCGCCGAAATTTGTGTTTGTGCAAATTATGTACAGTAACCTTTGCGCCAAATCCACACATCCATCATTCGCTGACAGTCGCCAAATATTTACTCACGTTTGTGTTTTGCTTCCGACCCGGCGCGAGAGCAAACAACCGGATTGTGTGTGTGTACTACAGTAACCTTTGAAAGTCTGTTTGATGCATGCCTAAATCAAATCAAATCATCCATGGCTGCACCGTGAACGGAGCTTAGCTTACAACAGCTTTTAACGGGCTCCTGAAATCAACAAATTATGCGATTCTACCGTAGTTGCTCACATCTCTAGAGTGACGTATGATCCAGACTTCACGTGGCAAGCATGCCTTTAGTCGCCAAATATTTACCCACGTTTGTGTTTGGCTTCCGACTTGGCGCGAGAGCAAACAGCCGCCTTCTGTGGTGTGGCTGCTACAGTAACCTGTCACAACTTGAGAGTTAAACGTTTAAGCACACGTTTTTGATAGCCTAAGGTCAACAGTTCGATTACCATCAAAGCGATTTATTGATTTTCCACGGCGAGTTCCCAAATATTTATTCGTATTCCGCTTCTGATCCGCTCGAGGGCCAACATCAGTATTGAGTGTTTCTGTCTGTGTGTGCTACAGTAACCTTTGAAAGGCATTTTTTCATTTCGCATCAAGTAAATATCTCACAAACGAGCAAAAAACGAGAAAATTTGGTTGTCATGGGTATTACAATAGAGTAGTGAAAGAGGAAGAGGAGGAAGAGGAGGAAAACGTGGGACCCTGTAAATAAATCTTTCCCGAAAAACGACGCAAATTGAATAGAGAGAGAGAGAGTGAGTGAGAGGGTGCGCTAAGGGAAGAAGAAGACATCATGGTAATCGAGAAGAAGAAGAAGAAGATCGGTGGGGGAGAGAGAAGCTTGAGCACAACTACTAAATTTCGGTCATTTACAATAGAGAAGAACTTTGTTTGATAAATATTTCTGTTTGTCGATGTTTGCTGCTGCTGCTTGCTGCTACTGTGTGTGTGGTCATTGTGCTGTGGTTGGTTGTTGTAGTGGATGGAGCTACGGTAGCGGTCAGTTGTCCATGAGGCCGCTGGAGTGTGAGAGATCCATCCATGGGTTCGCAGGGTTGTACGGTGCCATCATCGGCGCCATAGGGTTTGGCATGAACATGTTTCCAAGAGCGCTAGAATGAAATGGGTTACGGTAATTGACAAGGAAATGGTTTGAAGCTTAAAAAATCAAGTTTTTTAGGTTTTTAAAGATCAGAGTAAACAAAAACGCCACAAATCAATTAAAAAATTTTTTTAATGAATTTTTTACACGCGAAAGGTCACAGGTTCGATCTCGGTCAAAGTCAATTTTTTTTTTAAATTTTCGAAATTAACTTACGGATTGAACGGATGACCCATAGTCTGAT
This sequence comes from Steinernema feltiae, assembly GCA_007213375.1. Lineage (NCBI taxonomy): Eukaryota > Metazoa > Nematoda > Chromadorea > Rhabditida > Steinernematidae > Steinernema > Steinernema feltiae. The sequence goes on from MQUG01003359.1 coordinate 69,500, forward strand.
ACGGGTTCCCAGGGAACATTGCAGCGTTTCTGTAGAGATCGGAATGAGCGGCAGCGGCCGCGGCACCCGGATATCCGCCAGCCACCGCGGCGGCAACGCCGTTCTCAGGACTGTAGTGAGGTGTGGACGATGAGTTGAGCGCCAGATCGGGCGACTGGCCAGGAGAATTGCCATTGGAATTCTTCCGTCTCCGATTCTTGAACACGTTGACCACTGGAGAGCGGCCGGCTCGATTGCTTTGGTCGATCATCGGCTGCACTATGCGTCTTCGTGCGTTGATGAACCTGGAATTGGGAATAAGTTGAGCTAAGGATTGGTTTTTGATACATATTTAATGAAATAAGCTAAAAAATTGATCTTTCAGACAATCTGAGATGGAATTCATCTTAAAACAGACATCTGAATAATTTCAGACAAAAGTTTGGTCTGATTGATTTCAGACATTTCAGACAGTCTGAAATCGTTCAAACCACCTTTGCAATGCATTTTTAATGAAAATGAGGTCAGAAATTTGTATTTTAGTTACATTATGACAAGCCTCAGGTTCTGTTTCACTCAAAACACCCTAATATAGGCAAAATCAGCCATTTTCAGACCACCCACTCTGTCTCAAAATGTTGCAATTCACCCCTAAAATCTCAGTTTCTAAAAACTTGTGCACTTTGTCTTCATTAGATGATCGTAAACGCGGGCAGTAAATTGATTTTACGGCGCGCAATTGCGTCGATAAATTTGCGTCTACGCTGCGCTGCTTAAGCGACCAGAATTTACGATAATGATCGCGAGGGAAGTTTGAGATCGCAACAACGCAACGTCGTAAAACGAGCGCGTGCGCGCCAGAGGTGAAATCGAGAGGAGAATGTTCTCTCCGCGCTTTGCAGCGGTTTACGATTTTGTGACAAGATTGCTGCGAGAACGATCGAACAGAGCGCGCAGAGGTTTTAGTGCCAGAGGTGTTGGATTACAGAATGGTTTAACGACTTTTTAAGGGTCGTAAATGGGGATTTATGCGCGCTACGCACTGTGATGACCTTCGTGTGTGGGAGCATGTGTGAAGCACTGCTGTAAAACTAAGGAAATGACGAGATTTTGAGGATAAAGTCACAAAAATGCCTTAAATTGGAGTCATAATTGTGAGCTAAATTGAGGTCTAACTTCTTGTTTAAGTTATTTAGCGCGTTGATTTTCAATTCCCCCGCTCTCCTTGACCTCTGATCTCCACACTTTGCCTACCGTAACCCGTCCTCATCTCCCTTTGCAATTATGATTTTACCGTCTGTTGATCAAGATCCGCGCTTTCTCAAGAGCTCTCATCCTCGGTGCTAATCCACGCCGCTACCTTTGACCCGATGAACTCAATTTGCTTTCGCACGAGGTGAAAGTCGATCTGCTGCGCTCTCTCTCTGTCGGGATTATGCAAATTGTCCTTGAGAGATTAACTCCGCAACGTCACCTCATCTCCGCCGCCGATCACTTTCCCATCGTCCTCTTCACGTCGCGCTGTTTTAGATCTGTGCGCGACCGGTCCCCCACCGCGCGCGCGTGGTCTTTGCCGCCGCGAGGAATCGCCGGCGGCGGCGACGACGGCGGCAGAATCGAACAACACCACTTACAACTGTCACCCCAGCCAGCTGCACGCATCCATCATTCCCAAGGCTGCCACTCGCACACACGAAGAGAGAGAGAGACTAGAACTAACTGCTTTGTCTCCCAAAGGGTCGTTGCGCGGCAGCGGCAGCGGTGGCGGCGGTAGCAGGAAGACGAAGAAGAACACAGAATGAAGTGAAGAGACGAACGGGAATGGTGAAGTGTTATTGTAGGAGAATTCGAAAGTTGTCATCGCGCGCGCGCATGCGCAAATCACGTTGACTAATTGCGATTAGGTGAAACGAGGATTTATAGCAGGAATGGGAGAAATTTTGCGGAAAAGGTGAAAGACGTGTGAAGACGTAATTTAGAGCATCTTGCAAGGTTTAACTCTTGAAGCAAAGGTTGATCGAACCATTAAGTCACAAAATTCGGCTTAACTCGGCTTAAATGAGCTTAACAAAAACATCTCAAAAAAAGCAAATTTTTGGGTAAATTCCACAATTTTGGCCATGTCGTCAAATGTAACAAAGTTAGGTACAACTGACCAAAAACTAAAGTTACATTTTGTGACTAAAAGTAGCAGAATATGACTTTCAAATCTGAAATTTTTGAATTTTTTTCGATCTTGTCCAAATCTTTCTCACTTTCTCAAATCTCCAGCTATCAACCAATATCAGCCAACATGGCCAAATTTCAGCATTTTAATAGGCTTAATTTACTAAGTTCAACTTTTAAAAAAAAGTTAACAAAAACATCTCGAATTGTCAGTTTTTTGAAAAATTTTTGATTTGGCCCTTGACCATAAAAACAATAATTAACTAAGGCTAAAATTGCTAGTCTATGATTAGCTAGACACAAGTTGGCAACTTGTTAACGAGTTTCGGATTTTCATTTTAAAAATTGTAAAAAAATCATTTAAAAAATTCAATTTTTGTAACTTTAAAACTGCGGTTTAAAATGCCAGTTTCGTTGTTTTAAATATTGCTGATTGCTCATAATAATTTAACCAGCCCGTAGGCCATGTTTCTAGACTTTTAATGTCCTCCCCTTGCAATCAAATCCCCATTCCATCCACCACTTACTACCACCACCACCACAATTCGTCTCTTGCGGATCACTCTGACTAATTGTCATTAGGACAAAGTGGATTTATGGCGTGCGGAAAGAAGGGGATAATGGAGAGGAGATAATGAGATTGACGACACTTAACCGTCGACCGCCGGCCGATCGTCATCGTCGTCGCATGATCTGGCGCGCAACAGATCAGATTACAATGAGCTGCGGCGGCGGTGCGTGCAGAGCGATTAGCGTTGCGCAACACCCGGGTTCGTTCGCTTTATTGTTGTGCAATGAGCGCGCGAGATGTTTATGCGGTTTATGGGCGATCAAAGGAGGAAGTGAGCGGATAAACGGATTAACGGATGACCGGCAGATCGCGCGGAAGGACGCGCGCAATCTGTCATTTTTGGGACATGCGAATTGAGTTGGATTTGGTTGGAAACAGGGCCAGAAAATGGACTATAGGCTTGGTTAGGAGACAGATCGAACTGGCGATAAGGCTAAGCCAAGAAATACAGTAATCTTAGGCTCTAGGAAAAGCTCTGAAAGCAGCATCTCTGCGTTTTCATCGCATCTTGATTGAAACGACCATACGGTTGGCATTGGCATGCTAGTATGGATTCAAAGGCTGCATTTTTGTGTTTTTAAGTCTTTTTTGCCATAAAACCAACTTACCAGTTGTTCACTTGAAGAATCGTCAATCCGGTATCCGCTGCCAGCTGCTTCTTCTGCTCCTCCGACGGATAGGGATGCTGAAATGCGTCAAATTCATAATTTTGCCGCCAATCTTTCCACCTCAAATCCCCGTGTCCCTCGCTTCCCCACAACGCTTCATCTTCTTCTCTCCTCCAAAACGCAAATCCTCCTTCCCGCAACCCCAACAGATGTCCCCGCGATGCTCTGCTGCTCCGACGCCAACTGACGCCGTCGCGTTGTTCCCTTTGACTTCTTCTTCTTCGCCTGTGCCGTTACAACGGCCCCGAGATTTCGTGCCCCCGCTCATCAATCATCCGAGAGTCACACACACACACAGAGACAGAAGACCCGCAGCTCCTCTGTCCAACGGCGCTGTCGCGAGATACAGTGCTGCGCTGACCTCTGACCTCCCGCTCACTCGCGCGCACGCATAACACTGGCCGTGCACCCTACCGTAAGATTTTGGAATAGCCATGCGCGGAATTTCGTGATCGCCTCCTTTGAGAACACTTTTGGCACTTTGCGTTTGCTGCCTCCGCCGTTTGAGCTACCGTTTCCGCCGGCACCGCCTTGACCGTCGCTGAGCACCGAGTCTCGGCCGTCCTCTGTGGATGAACCGCATATGGAGAGGGATTCGTCGCCTGAAAGAGGGAAAATGTGGGGTGAAGAGGAGGGAAAGGTGGGGGAGAATTTAAGTTTAGATGAGAAAAGAAGGAAGAGGATGAAGGAATGACAGAGGTTAGAGCGATTGAAAGCTGAAAAGTCCATTTAGAAGCCGAGAAATTGGTGTATTAGCCCAACATAAAAAGCACAGAAATGATCATCAGAGATCGATGCTACCAGAGGAAAGACGTTGGACCCGATCTCTAATCTAATAAATTTAAAAAAATCTTCAAATTTTAAATTTCAAAATTCAGGTGTTAAGTGGCATGGTGAGCCTGACTCGAGCTATAGGCATGAATGCAAGCTACTACAGTAACCTATATGCTTAAAACCTAAAACATGTCGCAACGTTAGCTGCAAAAAAAATTACTGTTTGGATCTCTTTTAGGTCAATCAAGCTTAGAGTCAGTCTACAGGTAGCCTAGTATCTGTCTATGTCTAGACAGAGTTTAGCGACAATTCTCAAACTGAATTTTCATAAATTAAAGGTTATTTTTAAAACCTAGCTTTGGATCTCATTGCATAGAGCTCCGTAGAGCCGTAGAGCCTCATAGAGCTCCGTAGAGCCTAACAACACTCGCGTACTCTTTAAACTCCAAAATCTGACTTACCACGTCGCACTAAATCACAATTACAAGCCATAAACTTTCGCAACGTGCGAAGACGACGCCCGGAATAAATCAACTCGCGCCGCAAAACCCTTAATCAAAGTCCATGTAAACAGAGCCACTAGAAGTGACTGACACGTAAGTGACAAGCGATCAATTCCCGAGAAGCGCGATAGATCACCTCCGCCAACGGGGGACAAAGTAATTAATGTGAAGTGAAAAGTCAATTTTGTGATCGATTGTGATTGAGTGCGGAAGCTGCTGCAGCGTGTTAAGAAGTGTTAATACAAGCGTTATCCCCCGCGCACGCACAACCACCACACACGTCGTCGTCAGTCACACGTACCGTCAAATGATGGAAAAGCCAATTGCGCATCGTGTTTGTCGCTTTTTTCGGGAAAATTCCGCGTTTTTTCGACGGACACCGCTGCTTTCCGCCAGCGTCGCTGGTGGTCGAAGACGGCGTCGAGGGCGTCGGAGCGTCACAGCTAGGCTCCACGGAGGTTGACGAAGCCGGCGCTACGACCACCACAGGCTCCTGCTGCTGCTGCTGCATACCGTAGTTGGGCGTCATCGCAGCGTAATCGTCGTAGTAGCTCTCCATGTAGTAGCTCTGTTGCATCGACCCGGGAGGCAGAATTCCGGCTGACTCGATGCACTCGTTCAGGACATCGTGGTGCTGAAGCAACTGATGCTGCTGATGGTGATGGTGATGCTGTTGCGGTGGAGCCTGAGGTGGGTAGTGATGTAGTTGGTGGTACTGTAACTCGGCTGAAACACACAACACGACACTCACACGCGAACAAAGCGTTTTGTCGGCCATTGGTGCTGGTTTGAAAAGCGGTCTCTCTCTAGCACTCGCTAGCTAGCTGGCTAAGCATGCAGTGAAGCTAATTAAAAGCCGAAAGCAAGCTGAAAGTGTCACTTGAAGCGGATTTGTTAATTACGGTGTGCGGTGAAGCGGATAAGTGCGGAAATGACTTGATTTCAGCGGTGAGGAAATGGTGTTTGTGTGGTTGAGGTGGTTGGAATGTTGCTTCCAGTGGGTGCGAAAGGTCAAAGGATCGAATCCGGGTTGAGTGTTAAAAAATAGGTTAAAAATTCAAATTTTTGTCAAAATCGCTGAGTCGTACAAGGCGAAAATGCAATTTTTCATATTTTCCTCTTATCCAGAGCCCATAAATTGTGCCTCAATAGCGAAATCGGGTGTAACTGATCCCCGGCCATCCCCTAGCCAGGTTCCGATCCTCCATCAAAGCTCGAATTTCTGCTATTTTTGCAAATTTCCCCAGTGAATTTCCCGCTTTTTGCTTCTTCTCTCGCCTTCAAATTCTTTTTCCAATGTATCTTCGTCAAAAAACCTCACAGCTTTCAAGATCAATTTCTGAGTCCCTAGCGATTAATTTGCCAATTTCCCCCCTCTTGTTCGCTCGCTCTGTCTTTCGACTCCCGACGTTGTCGTTGCCCGCCGCCGCCGCTGACGTCGTTGGCCTCGCCGGCGGCCTCGGCCGCAGCGAGCGAGCTAATATTCAACGGCCATCCATCATTCGGCGGCTACCGTAATCTCGCGGTCGCTGGCGAGGCCGTAGCCGCCGCGCGACGGCAATATTGACAACAGCGGCGGATGGATGGACGGACGGATGGACGGACAAACAAGTGAGTAGATGGATGGGATGGGAAAGTGCAAAGGAACGAGGATATACAGGAGGCGCAGAACGTGCGCTGGGAACGAATGGATGGACGGAGAAGACATTCAGGATAAGGAGATGAACACGAGGATAGAATGCAGGAATCTCGATTGTTTTAGGCCCTACGCTTACCTGGATCCGAGATCGAATCGAGGTTCGAGTGTTGTTGGAGCAGATCGGCACCGGAAAGCGGCGTCGAGCCCTGACGTTGTCCCCCGCTAGCTGATGAATTGCTGAATGTAACTTTCATGTTGCTCTGGATTACGGTAGATGCGCTTCGCTTACCTTGCCGATGGACTACTGACGGCCAGATTGTTGGCTTGGGAGCCCCCGGCCGTCATATGAGGAGGTGCTCCGCCCAAGGCTAAAGGGTGCATCTGAATCTGGTTTTTGTTGTCGTTGGAGAGCGGCCCTGAGCTGTTCTGGTCGCCGCCACCGCTCGAGGATACAGAAGCACCGGCGGAGGAGGAGGCGACCGGTTGCTGCGAGTCGATGTCGTGCTTTATGTCGTGGTAGGCCGATGAGGAAGATGCCTGGAATGAGAATAATTTGAAAATTGTGATTAAAAACATGATTTTAAATGAAGAGATGATTACTATGGAGCCTCACAATGAAAACAGCGTCTTAAAAAGGCATTTTGTGGTAAAACTCGATGTTTAAAGCTCAAAATTAAGCCAAAAATGGCCAAGAGCCTCAATTAGTCTTTAACAGTCCTACCATATTTAGTCCCAAATTGGCCTTAGTCAGTGCGAGATTGTAATCCTAAGCTTAACATCCATTTTATGATATTTGTCAAGCTTCAATCTGGCTAATCCAGGCCTGCTCCTTACCAACTGTCCCTCTCCCCCCCCCCCATCAACCGCAACATTCCAGCCTCCTAGGCGCCCAAAAACATCTCCTTTCGCCTCATCAACTCGTTTGTTTGTTCACGTAATTAGAGATGTTACGTTGCCGCCACGTTCTACGGCAGCGACGTGGCTCCTCTAACCACTTTCAAATGCAAATTTGCGATCGTTGTCCTCTTTGTTATCGTGCGGTCGGCGCCGCGACCACAACGACATGATCGAGGAGAGTTGAATGACGTTCGCGCACGCGCGCGAGCGAGCGGATTTATGAAGTCATTAATTTGCGACTGTAGCGTACAGAAGACGATCGTCAAAATATGATGATGATCATTAGTGCACCCCTTAAACTGCTGCTGCTGTTCACATTTCAACACCTGGACAACGCGCAAACACCTTCTGTCGGCATGTTTTCACATCGCCCCACTTCAGACTTAAGCCCAACTCGCTCGCGCACTGTCTGTGTCTGTCTCTCTGTTTGGCTTCAAGTCTGCTGCCGACGCCGTTTGGCGGCCGACGACGGCGGCGGCAAGATTATCCTAATCCGATTAGTAAGCGATCGCGCGCGCGTCAAGAAGGCACTCGCTTCTTATTTATATGCAAAAATTGACCTCAGCAGCGGTAGGGCAAACGTCAGCTCAATTCGGTCGCCCGGTCTTTCGTCAAGGTCGTTTTTTGTTCATTTCAACAACAGAAGAGCGGTGGTGGTGTCGCTACCGTAGTCCATTGTTGCGAGAAATATTGAGCGCAGCTGCACAAGGAATTGAAGTGGGGAAAGCGGCTACAGGAGCGGAAGAGTGGATCTTTGAAGGTCAGAGCGATGACTGGAGGCAAGGAAATTTGAGATTTGGGGCTAAGCCGACATCAATTTAGCTAATTATGACGTTAGAGACAAGTGAAAGTAACACAATAGCATAAATTGGCTAATTACCGTATTCCCAAACACCGTAAAACGTGATCTTTGGTCCTGAGAAAGACAGAATCAGCCCAGGAGGCTTAAATTAAGATCAAAATATCGATATTTGGCCACAAAACCTAGCTTTCCAAAGCCTCAATTCCATGCTTTAGCTCAGTACAGCCCTGATTCACTTCTTTCCTCTCCAAAACTATGTCAAAAACATCAACTTCAGTCCACTCTTTGCCTCAAAACCCATTGACCCCCAGCGCTCCTACAGTATCCCATCCCATCCCCGCGAACCTCTACAACCCTTTAATAGCCGATAAATTAGTCGATCGTGTTGGCGTCTTCTTCGCCTTTCCGTTACGAGGCGAACGCCGCTTCGCCACTTAATTTTACGACCGAACACGCGTCCTCTCCCTCGTCGTCGTCATCGTCATCGCTGTCGTTTCAAGTCGTCGTCCTAAAGTGGCGCTCACGCGGGGCTATCGCTATGCGCGCGCGAGCCCATTTTGTGAGTGGATAGGCTGCTTTTAGGTTGCTGCCCGCAATAGCGCCGCAATTATTCGCGTTCGCCGCTAGGCAAATTATGCGGCCGGTTAGCCCTATTATCTCGCCGCCACCGCCACCGAAGAACGAGGAGTAAACCGACCCCAACTGCAATGTTGCGAACGCGACGGCGATCGATCGGAATGTGAAATCGGGTAGCGGCGGAGACGTCAAAAAACTGCAAAAAGGCGAAGCGGCGCGGGGAGAGAGTAACCCCGTGTGTGTGTGCTACTTAACCTAAATTGGTTGTCGCCCAGCGGCGCCAATTGCGCGGAAACCGATTATTAGCGGTTATAGGAGATGATGATGAACACAAATCAAACAGCTGTTGTGATTTGAGAAGAAGAAGAAGATCAGAACTGACCTCGTGGCCACTCTGCGACGACTGCTGTGGAACCGAGCTTGTGTTCTCAGGTAGCGGAACGGTTTGCGCTTCATAGGGTGGTTGGTACGGCGCTCTAAATGGCGATTATGAGGAAGAGAGTACGGGGGAAATGGATGGTTACCCGGAGGCTACAGAAGGACTCGCGGAAGTGGCGGTTGTGGAGGGGGAAGGTGGAGGCTGCGAGCTGCTAGAACGCTCTTCGTTGACAATGTCCATGGGCATCTTGCCTTTGAGGCACGTCACGTAGCGGTGACAGAAGTTGTCGCATAGTTCGTGGACCTGAAAATTGAAAAGAATTAACATATGGCCTAAAAATTGACTAAAATAATTGCCAAGGCAGTACTTGCATTGGGTACGGTATCTGTAACTAGCTAGATCAGAGCTTGACAGATGAAGCCAAAATTTAACGCTTCGAATGTCTAAAAACGCTTTTAAACAACCTTTTTCCAATTTTTCGACCTTTTCTTGGATATAAAAGGTTGTTTTTTTAGTTTAACTGACCTGTTAGGTTACGGTAGGTGGCTGTTTTTGGCTCAACTAAGCTACAAACGCTTTAGAACCGTTGATTTATCATTTTAAGTGTTATAGGCCTACCGTAAACGGTAAATCAGAGCTAAAATTTCCAAATTTTGGGTCAAATTTGCCATTTCGACCCAAGATCCCAACAGTCAGCTCTTCTAGTTTCCTACTTAACGTCTTCATTTCAATCTCCTTCACTCATCCACCAACCCCCGATCATTCTCAGCTCAATGCGCGTTTCAAAAACTCCCAAAATTCGTCCTCTCCCCCACACACATCTCCTCGCAGTGCTGCTGCTCTCCAGTCCGCCACTCCTTTCACAGCAGGTGGCGCGCCAGCGTTCGTTTTGCGACCGATCGTCATCGACGCCGTCGCCGCTGCCGTTTTTTCCAACTTTCAACGACGTTATCTCTGTTCCGTTCGCATGCCAATCACAACACCCCAGCTACAGCTCTCCTCGTTGCTCTAAATGACACCAAATGGCAACATCGCCGACCCGCGTGCCAGGACAAAAAACCGCCTTTGATAAGCGCAGTGGTGCGCACAGCCGGTCGGTCCAGCGCGCAAAAAACCCGCGTTAAAGACGATTATTACCTTTTCCAATTCGAGCAGATGAAATCGGAGCACTTGGATTGATTGGAGCATCTGAAACAGGAAACACAATCGATTCATTGAGCGGAGACTCGAGCGAGAGAGCGAGCGAGAGCTATAAATCAGCAAAACGAAGACAACTTACCAGCGTGTCGAGCTCTTGGTTCGGAACGTAGTAGGGCTTGTTTTCGCTATGAATCTAAATGAGTGGTCAATAAATTTCTGTGTGTGTCGATCGGAAGTGGCGTGACGATTAATGAATACAAATTTGAGGGGCAGCGGGCTGTCGCTTGTGTAAATGGAGCCGCAAAAAGAGAGAATTTGTTGCCTTTAAAATTTATGGAACGTTGAATGAGGGAAATGAGGGTTAAATTGGACGGAAAACATGAAAAAATGGATTTATGATAGGGTTTGGGAGTGGTTGAGGTCAGATTGAAGGATTAGCTGGGTTTTTGGGTTCAAAAATGAAGTTTTTGGATTGTTTCGAAATGAAATCCTGTCGTTTATGGCCATGAGAAGAGGTCAAAAATCGTTTTAGGAGGTTATAAGCCTATGGCTAAGCCATAAACCCTTGGTATAGGATCTACACCACAATGTCTAGCCCTTGAGGAACTTTAAAATCGATTTTTTGCTCAAATTTTGATATTTTCAACCTTAAAATTGAAGTTTTCGAGCTATTCAAAGGATAAACCAACTTACCAGCTTCGTAAACTCGGCCAAATCATCCTGAAACGACTGCGACGAGCACACATCCGCCGAAACGGCGCCCGAATTGTGCTCCCTCGGTGTACACGTTGCCAACTCGCATTTTTCAAACAAACACGAAAGTAGAGGGAAGAGAGGATGACTGAAATTTCAAAAATTCACTTCATACCTTCATGACAAAGCGCAATAAATCACTCACGCGTAGATTGCCTCCTTGTCGCGTTTCATCTGCTCGTCGATGCCTCCGTGGCCGGGCATGCCCATGAGCTGCGTGTTCGACGGCGCACCGTAGCCGGTCATCGGGTTCGGAAAGAAGCCCAGCGGCACTGAGGGATCGCCGGCGCTTCCCGGGGGTTGGTAGCCGTCGGCAGAGCCTGCGGGCGGCCAGCGACCGTCGCCGCCATCGCCGTACTGCTGCAAAAGAGAATTGCGAATTTTGGCGGATTCTCCACAACTATCAGTGGCAGGCATTCGCAGCATCGTGTGCGCAGGAGCGCTTTGGCGGAGAGGAGGAAGAAGAAAAGTTAAGGATGGTGGTGGGTATGGCGTGGGACCTTTGTCAAAAGTGCTAATGATCGGCGTGTGACCATGGGACAATGGAAGCAAAGTGCGATGTAATCGATAGTGTCGGGCATGGTTGCAGGTTACTGTATGGGAAAGAGAGCGGCGGTCGGCGACTTTGAGGTCGGAGTTTTGGTCGGAAATGGATGTAAAGCAAGCCGAAGCTAATTTAGCGCTGTGCCAGAGGTTTTAATGATGAATTTAAGGAAATTCGCGTAAAAAAACACTTGGAATTGAAGTCTAAAGCAAATTCGAAACTAAAATGGCCTGCGGCTATGAATGGTTCATTATAAAAGTGCAAACCTAGGTCTATTGAGTGACAGGATCAATTTTTAAGTCAAAAAAGGTCAAAGTTTGGATTGTGACAGTTAAGCTTAAGCCTGCTTTCACACTAGTAGCTCTTAAACTTAGCTTAATAGCTGAGTTTTCAGCCAAAATATGGGTTAAAATCTCATTCTAGAGCCTCAACTCGCTTAATTTTGAAACTTTAAGGTCGGCCACCATTCGGTTTAGCTTTAAGCCTAATTTTAGCTCCTATCTAACTCCTAGGCCTTGGCCTAAACGTTGCCAGTCTCAAATTATACTAAATTCTCAAAATTTATCAACAAGAAAACGTTTAACCAAACAAGCACATTGCGAAAACACGCCAAAAGAGAATCGATATCCCCTATTCTCAGTCGCCCCCAAAAAAAAACGGGTTACGGTAGTCAAGCAAAGCAACCAAAGCAATACAGAGAGGAGACACTTACCCTCTGCGACATGACGACTTCAACTCCGCTCTCAACACAAAATTCGCACTTCTCTTCGCGACTTCCTCAATCCAGAACGAATTCGTGATCCTCTCGACAGCTCCTGCAAATTCCGGCACTAAATCACGCGATTCTCGACTTTTTCGGCGCGACTTATCAATCAATTCACGCGGACTCTCGTTGTGCTCTCGTGGCGGCGGCAGCGGAAGACTCTCGGAAGGGCGCAGCACTCAACGCCCTCAAAACCGAAGAATAACTCAACTTGACAGATAGTCAATTACGTTTGTGTGTCTGTCCGTGTGTGTCTGTGTGTGTGTGTGTGGTCGGAAGGGGAGGTCGGATGCGAAAATTATAGCCGCTGCGATGTTCTTATGAAAATCATTTCGAAAAATCCTTTTATGCGTGCTCATGCTGCGATTGATGCGCTCCTCGTGCTAGTAATTCGAGCCTGTCTCCGCACAGATCACTCAAGTTGTTACCAACTCTCGTCTGTCATCATCGCGCAATCATTTTCGCAAAGTCGTCAATTTCAGGCCTGCAGGCGCGAGACAAGAGACACGATCTTCTCCCCTCCGCTCGCTCCGCTCGCTCGTTCATTTGCTCGTGAGCAAAGGAGAGAAGAGAAGAAGAAGGGAGAAGATATATGATTAATACAACAAGCCAGTTAAAACGCGGGGCGACCAATTCGTCAAATAAAAGATGCCAAGTCGCATCAACTATTACTACTATCTATCAAACACTTGCTGTCGCCTTTTGACGCGCACGTACTGACGCTGACGAGCGACGCGAGGCCGGCGACGGCGGCAACGCGCTCCGCAGCCGCGCCCCCGGCGGCCAATCCGCCTCCCCGGCCACGCCCACTTCCGCGCGCTCCTGCTGCCGCTGCTGCTCCTGGTCGTGGTCGCCGAGGAGGAGGCAGCCCTCCAACCGGGAGCGCCACCGCAACGCGCTTCAGCCCCTGCGGGCGAGTTGACGACAACGATGACGATCAGCTCTCGCTCTCACCTGTTGGGCTGCTTCGTTGTCTCGTAGGTCTGGGACATGAAGGGAAGGGGGACCGGGGACAGAGGCAGCAGCAGCGGTGGTGGCAGCCTGCTGCTGCCACCGGCAATGGGTGATCGAACGCGGCGGGCGTCGGCTGGCGACCAGCGTCATATACTGTAGGCGCAGTCTCTGCGGCGGCGCTTCGGATGGTACTTTGTTGTGTTGTTTGGTGTTCGTGGAGCTTTTTGAGAGGAAAGCGTGGGTATACTGTAGCTAATAAGCTGATAAGGTGTTTGCTGCTGATGATGATTTTGGAGTCAAAAAGTTGTTTGCTGTTTGGTTTATGACTTGTGACCCTGTTTTGGTATGAAACGTGGCTTCCTGGATGGTAATTTCCGGGCTAAAACTTCAAACTACCGTATCCTGGTGTACTTTTAGCTCTCTAGCCATAACAGCTCTTTTGTACACTGGTTGATCAGGTTTTCGAGTCGATTAACTCGCTTTTAGAACTAATATAGCGTATTTTCGAACCTTGCTGTCATCTTTTAGGTTTAAGATACCGTATCCTCTAGGTTACTGTCATAACTGGCTTTAAACAACTACTAATACCATTCGTTACCTGTGTTTTAAGCTGAATACCCTAGTTGTAGCTCGTATTCACTCTGCCAAACGTAATTTCCAACTGAATGTTTTGCATCTAGCAATTACCGTAATCCCCTAACCAAAATTTGTCAAATTCCTGGCTTGTTTCACCGGCGACACGCTGTCAATCTTCTTTGTATATCGCTCTCGGAGTGCGCTGTTGACAAGTCAAATGTATCGATCTAGATATCGAGCGGAGATATCGCGGATTCACCCTCTTCATGAGACTCCGAGGCGACCAAACGCCCTGCCGACCGACGATATAGTAGTCATTTTCGATTATACGGGCGGCGGTGAAGATGGGCTGCCGCCTCTTTTTGGCCGGCTACTTAGTAGTCCTATGCGCGGAGCTTTTAGTCGAGTTTTTGGCTGGATATTCTGGTGTTTTTGGCCAGGTAAGAGGTGCCTAGACTACGGTATTCGGTTGCTTGAATAGGCTAACCCTTGTAAGCTTAACATTCATTGGTTTTAATTTTTCAAACTCCTGTTTTGCAAAGGATTTGACTACTTAATTTACAGGATTGTGCGCAAAGATACGGTAGCGTCAGCCAAGATTTGTATGAGCAAAACTGTGGTGTTTTTTAGACTGAACTGAGATCTGTGATCTACAACAGCGCAAAACCAAGATCTAGCTCGAGCTTTTTGAGTTTTGATAGCCTCTATCTGCGATTCCAGAGATTCCTATCAGCTTAAAGCCGACGTGAATTGGTCCATTTTTTGTAATATTTCAATCGCTCTCTAATAGCCACGATCATAAGGCTTTGTTGGTTGAATCTAGAGCTAATAGGTCAACGTTTAGCGTAAGGTTTAGCGGCGAACATCCCAATCGTAGCCTTATCTTCACGTACGAGTCTTCACGTGCAATCTCATTTTTACAATTTCAATTTTTTCCATTTTTTCAGCTTCCGAAATCACTGAAACGCTCTTTATGCCCTTCTCTATACACTCCTCCTCTCTACTAGGTCAATTTACAACCACCCAATTCCACTATGCGTAACATACACGCGACAGTTTATCACCAGTTCCAAAATTGCTCTCATGAATCTTAAAATTTCAAATTTCACCCACTTGACCTTGATTTACGGCCTCTTTTTGTTTCCAATTAACACTCCGCCGCTCGTACGCGTACAATGTACAATCGCTCATTTGCTCCCCGCTCTCCAACGCTCTCTCTCGCCGCCAAAGTACAGTAATCAATATCGCTCGCAGCGATCACGCTTGTCTGTTAACCCCTCGGCAGCAGCGGTAAACCTGTTCCTCATCGCATTCCCAACTGTGTAAAGTTTTCTTCTTTTTGCTTCAAATTTAGACAAAAAACGTCAACTAAAGACAGCTGTTCCTACGCAAGGCTTGATCGGCTGCCAGCTGGTGTTGACAAGCCACTTTGATTCGTCCTGGGATTCAGCCTGGGCGCAAAAAATGCCCAAAATTCTGATGTCTTCTGACGTTGGTAAAATTGAGAATTTTTCAATTTTCCAATCCTCCAAATCCTCCTCCTCTCCACTGGGATATCGCCGGGTCGCCGTGGCTCGGCGTCTTCATCCATCATCCGACTCGCTCGCGCGCGCCAGTTGGTTCGTTTCTTCTTCGTCTTCGTCGCCTTCTGCCGCTCTACTCTCCGCCGCTCTATCGACTTTCTGTCAACCGGCTCCGCCACTCGCGCGCGCGCGCGCGCGCGTTCGCTCGCCCATCAATCACCCTCGCGGAACGAAACGTCAAATTATTCGCTCCTCGCGCTTTTCAAACTCATTGACTCGTTCGCCACTCGTTCGCCACTCGCTCGCCGCTTGCGCTCGGGCGATTGGTGGCACAACGACGACGACGCAGCGCGCACGACGACGCAAATATCCCTTGTAATTAAACCACTGCTGCAGTGCGTCTGTGTGTGTGGAGGAGAAGAGGGAGGTCGGGGTACGGTATCGCGCACACACGAGTGAACGGAGAGCGTAGTGCAGTGGGGGAAGAGGGAAGAAGACATACGAGAAGTGAAATATTGCACAGACAAAAAATGAATTAAAAGGCTGTTTGCGGCGATGAATGGCTGACAAGTCGGAACATTGCAATGTGGAATGAAGAAGCAAAGATCAGGAGAGCGGGCCGAGAGAAGCAGGTCAATAATTAGGATGCTGAAAGTGGCGCTTGATAAATAAAGGAAATCAGAAGCGTTCAATCCCGAAAATAAATGAATTTAAAATTTTTGTTTACGAAAATATCAATGAAAAACAAGTTAAGAGCTTAGAGAACATGTCTGAAGGTTAATTTGGCAAAAGATGCTGGAAAGCATGACTGATACGGTGCTTAAAACGACCTCGAACGGTCAGTCGCTCCATAATTCACGTTTCAATTTTGCGTGTCTATGTCTATGACTAGAATCATTCCAGCGCTATTGGCATGATAAATCAGCAAAATAAGACGCGTTCGTTTGAAAATCATGAAATTAATTGAAATTGAAATATTCGTTTACTGAAAATCGCTAAAAATGAGTTTAGAGCTTGAGAACATGTCTGAAGGTTAATTTGGTGAAGATCAAAAACACGAATGCTATTCTTGAGGTTGTTTTTCATGTGGTGCTTGAAACGACCTCAAACGGTCAATATTTTCGTTCATAACGCGATCACTAATTTTGCAAAATTTCTGGATTCTTATCACATCAATTTAGGCAAGAGTTGACCAGTGAGATAGGTGAGATAGCGTTTATTACAAAATTGTAAAAGAAATTGAAATTGAAACTTTTGTTTACTGAAAATTGAAGAAAAACCAGTTTAGAGCTTAAGGAACACGATTAATTTGGCGGAACAAGTCTTCTAGAGATCGGTTGTTGGTGGATACGGTGTTTAAAACGACCTCAAACGGTCAATCTCATAATTTCTGTATTGCTATCCAACATCTACGTCATCATTCAACAACGAAGAGCTTGAAAGCAAACAATGAGATCACATGCTAAAGTTTCTGAGAATTCGGAAATTCTGAACGAAATTGAATGTACAATTGATTTCGAAGTTTAGAAAACGTGTCTGAAAGCTGATTTGGTGAAAGATGCAAGTGATCTTGTTGGTCGATGCTAGTCAAATGACCTCGAACGGTCAATCGCTCAATTTCTGGACTGCTATCACATCATCTACTCCATTATTCACTTTTCAAACGTGATAAACGAGTCTTGCATGTTGCGTTCAAATCTGTATTCTTCAAAACTGAAATTCAAAACCTCCCACACGTATTGAAATGAATTAACGCATTCGTCGTCCGCAATCTCGACGCGGCAAAAGTGTGAATCACACTTTAGCCTCACAAGGCCATCAAACATCATTTCCTTAGCTTCTTCTTCTTCTTCTTCTTCATCCACTACGATGGATTCCGTTCCGTTTCTGTTCTGTCAATCCGTCGCTGCGCTTCTATGTCCTCTTCAACTTTACTCCCTTACCAGCTCTTCCTGGGAAACCGCGATCAACGAAAATTACTCAAAACGCGTGGAGCTAACCTTTATGCTTACCGGTACAGACGAAAAGTGGACATACGAATTCTGGGATGATTATCGAGTGATAAACTTTGAGAAGCTCTTACAATCGAAACGTCAATGGCTGCGTATTAGCGATATTTACATTATAGGCACAAATCTGAAGAAAAAGGCTACTTTCAAGGACATAATTGCGATTACACGACGCGTCCAGCCGTTGATCAACAAGTCTCGGCTGGAAATCACGAACACTGTTTCAAATGAACAACTGAATGTGTTTTTGTCAATTTTCAACGAATCTCCATTTGCAGAACTCGAATTGAGGTTTACAGACTATGAAGCAGTCAGGCAATTTGTCGAATCGCAGGTCAAATCGGATTATTTGAAGAAGTTGAAAATCAATAGTCAAATCATGCGGCAAAAACGTTAATTGATGCGACATTTGCGTTAATTGACTTGTTCAATAAAGACGATTTCAGATAACGTCGAATTTTTTCAGACATTTTTCGTTACTGTCTGATGTCTAGATTTGCAACTTTGCAGTTTTCCATTCCGGCTGTTTTGAAAAACGACTAAATAAACGCGACTTCAGAAGGCGCCAAACACAGACAGACAAACGCACTGCAATCAGTCACATTTTCAGACATTTTCCGTTAATTCATGCGAATTGTCTCATTTTCCTCGTGCAGAATCTTACAAAAACGGCGCATTTAGAAGTGATTTACAGTATATTGACGGACATTGATCGGGCAGGCTTTGGGACAATCACTCTTTTCACGATATCAGAGAATTTATAGATCGACGCTACAGCGTTTAAAATTTGCGTTCTGGAACAGCAAATTCCAATTACAAGAATGACGACAATACGTCACGATAATACGTCTGTGAATTGGATCAAATGAAAGCCTGTGTTATAGCATCACATTTTCAACTGTGAAAGCAGCATTTCGCATTGCAAACTAACAATAAATACCAACCTTATTCATTCATTTTCACTGGAACTGAAACCATGGAATCTGTGCCACTCAACTTCTGCGCTTCCGTAATCTCGTCTCTAAAGAAAAAGCCGACTCTCCGCAAACCCCTCGTGCATACTTTGTGGAACGTTGCAATCAGGCAGAATATCACAAATGCAATACACTTAACGATGACTATCCATTGCGCTAATGGAGTTTGGTTCATCGTTCTCCACAACATGAACAATTTTACTTTTCGCGAGATTAAACATGTCATCGACCGACGCTATTTACGCGTTACTAAAATCACCGTCGCTTGTTCTGTCAAATCAGCTGTGAGCGGTGCGCCTAATCCTAAAGCTTGCACTCGTTCCTTTGCTAAGCTGAAAGAAGTAGCGCATTTCCTTCGTCCATATGTCAATCGTGCTGTTTTGGAGATTAATGGCATGGACCGAATCTCTAATATCGAAGATTTCCTTTCAATTTTCAAAGGATCTTCATTCTCGACAATCAGCTTGAATGGAAATCCGGATAGAGTTGCAAATTTTATAGAAAGTCAGTTGAAATCGGATTGCTTGGAGAAGCTCGAAGTTAACGGGAGCGATTTAGTTGCGAAACGGATGCTTAAGGCCAGTTAGTCAGCTCCATTATTTTATCTTTTGATATAGATGCCGCTTTGTAATCGTTAACTGCTATGTAGAGATAATAAAAGTGCTTTGATTTTGATCTAAACCCGCTGATTCTTAGATTCTTATTCCCGTCATGTGTGTTTGTCCGTCCGTCTGTCCATCGTGCTGTTGTCTTGTTGATGCACTTTAATACATCGCTTATCACGTGTTCAGTAAGTCATTTATAGAATTAACCAATTTTAGAGTCTGAAAATTCCATCAATTTAGCCTTTTGACATCGACCGATCCCATCACTGCGCATTAACTCTCTATTCGCATAATTTATTACCTCCTTATCACCGTCCTGAGATCATATTCACATACAACATGCCCATATGTTCGCCGTCATAACCCGCATAATCAGATGACAGCAGCTCAAATCCCGAAATGATCATAAAGCTGCTCGAGTGCGTTCGCGTAGTAATCGTCGACGCGATTACCGTACGAAGAGTCTTCTCGATCAAACTCTTCATAGTCGAAATCTTCATAGGCCGTATCGTAACTGGCAGCGGCGTCGCTCGTGCTGCTCTAAATAAAGAAACACCAATTAGTGTGGCGGGAAGGGGGAAGTCTCAGCGGAGTTCTCGGAAAACAAGTGTTTAGGGAGACTTTCTCCCGCTCTTATCTGCGCAAACGATCAGCTGGCGATGCGCGCCCGGATAAGAGTCCCACGCGAGCGCAATAAAGTAGCAGATCGACGACGTGTTGCAAACCGTTCACATATTATCACATCATAAAGGGGTCGTAAAGAGGGCAGGAGAAAGTTCGTAAAATTGCGACCTCAACTTGTGTCTGGTTGGGTCATAAATTTTGGGAGAACGCAACAGAAGCAAAAAGTTGACATTTTGCGAGGGGAAACGAGATGTAACAGCTCAAAGAGCAAGAATTTTGACTCGCGTTGGGGATTTAAGTGATTTACATCGCTTTTAGCTATGTGCACCAATGTCCGAGTGGTTAAGGAGATTGACTAGAAATCAATTGGGCTCTGCCCGCGTAGGTTCGAATCCTGCTTGGTGCGAAGAATTTTTTGTTTTCCATTGTAACGCATTTTCTACGCCTGCAAGTCTAACACCGAAAGAAATGCTTAAAAACAGTGCTAAAATGAGAAAAATGGAAAACAAAAAATGTTCGCACCGAGCAGGATTCGAACCTACGCGGGCAGAGCCCAATTGATTTCTAGTCAATCTCCTTAACCGCTCGGACATCGGTGCACACTAGACATTAAACCATTTTACAGTTATAGCGGAGCACAGAATTGTTACTTTGTGGTTTTTAAATGTCTCACGTTTGGATTCTCGGAGAAACAACGATATTGACGACCACATAAACATCTCTAATCATTTTTTAATCGTTTTTCAGTTAGTTTCTAGTCATTTTCCCCAACCAATCGGGCATCAGTTCGCACCTGTTGCATATTTAAGTGATCACTTACCCTTACATGGACATCGTAGATGTGGCCTGTCATATAGAGCATCCAAATACTGGTCAAACACGCCTAAAATGGATTTCTTCAGTAAAAACATCATTATTCCACGCACTTACAGTGATAAATACAGTAAATGACCACGATCCTTCGATTCTATCAATACTAAACACGCGTCTTCAGTTAGCTTACTGAGCCAAAAGCGGATCGGAACCTTGGAAAATCGCAGAAAACACGCTGATACATCATCCCGGAGCCTGGAAACACGTCGGTTTCTTCTGAAAAGGCGTTAAAAGTGAAAAACGCGGACTGGAGGAGGTGGTGGCGATGCGTAAATCACGCGATCGAACGATCGTTCGAGGTTTCCTCAAGCAATTAATCGACCAACAACCACCCCGCACGAGCGCAGCGTTGCAGAGCTGCTCTTATCAGTTTGCGGCGGTGGTGGTAGTGCATTTTGTAACAAAACGTGCCTTCAAAGACGGTGCTAACAGCCGATAGCGGCTCTGATTCATGTCGGCCGGTCTGTTTTGATGAATTGAGAAATGTTGCGAACAGAAGGACAGAAATGTAAATAGGAATATTTGCTTAGTGGCGAGAGAGTCCCGATCAAGTGATTTTAGTTGAAAATATGAAAATAACAACGCAACGGTAAGGAAAAAGACGAACAAGGAAGTTGGTAACTGAGAAAACGATCTTTGTGCGTTCGGCGCCTGGGTGATTGACGAATGTGACACTGATTGGTGTGACACTTAGTGACCACAACATACCAGTTAGCTCAAAAATATGCGCATGAAAACATTACCTACTTATTTAGCCATTCAAAGCTTAGTTTAATCGGAAATCAGTGGTTTTTTAAGTTGAAAGTATGCTGATAAGAACGGCTTCCTCGCCAGCTACTTCACCAGGTCAAAGCACTCCAATCAAAGCGAAGTTTTGAATTGGTCGACTTCGAACGTGGAAACATATGATTGTGGATGAAATCGATGAAAATTCATGTTTTTCGAGTCGATTGAGGTAGACAAACGCGTTTTTCAGCCAAATGGCGACCAATTGGACTCCACGAAGGAGTCTCATGCCCTCAAACTCACTCGAAGCGGCCGAAAAAAGCCAGAAAATAGCCAAAGTCATCTATTAACGGTAAAACTAAGATGTGCTACAACAAATCTCGTATTAGAGTTCAATTTATCAGAAAAAATGTCAAGTTAGACAAAAAACCGTCGAAAAGTCCGAAAATTGAACAAAATGAAGCTCACAAATCAGTCCTCTTTCCCTCTTTATAATCATCGTAGCATGACGAAACACGAATTAACCGAACAAACATAGCCTCTCTCTCTCAGAGCTCTCACAAACCACCGGTGATCAGGCCCCAAAACGTGTCTCGTCTCTCTAGAAATCACAAATCAAGCGACAAAGGGGTTTCGTTGAAGACGACAACAATGCGGCGACGATTGAACAACACGCGGCGGCGTTGTTTACAGTGCACCGCAGTCGTTCGAAAGACCAGCTGGAGCGGCGGAGAGAGGAATGGCGTGATTTTCGGTGAACGTTCCCGTTCGCAACATGTGCTCCTGTCGTGGAGAGCACGTTTTTCAGTCCTTGACGGCGCGGAGGGCAGGCTGAGCGCCCGCTGAGCGAGCGGAGGTGACAATTATCGATGTGATAGGAGGCGCGAGTTGAGTGGTGATTACAACAACAGGAAATTACAAAATGGAGTTGTGAAATTGCGTCGCATGTACTTGTGGAGTTGTGTAAACAGGGCTGACGCACTATAGACCTTCCTGGATCGTCTTTAGGTGCGCACTGTGAGAACGAAGAACGCGGAGGACGCAAAAAACGGTCATTAAAACACGCTTTATCGCGTCGCACCACACGTGAAGGTGGTTTTCCCGTCGGTCGAGAGTCGGCGGAAGTCGTAACGACGCAACGTGGAATACCTAATCACGGGAAAGAAGACAAAAAACGTCTCACAAACGTTAATCGAGAAACGAGGGACCTTCGGATGTCAGCATTCCGAGTTTATTCCCCAATATTGCAATTCAACGTCAGCGATTCAACGTGAACAAAGTAAACGATCCGCTTCATGATGACGGTGAAGTTTGTGTTGAGGATGTTTGAATGGTTTCCAAACTGTACGTAAAGAGGCTCCACGGGACAGGAGAGACGACGATGCAGCGCGACGCCATGTTCTATGGGCACCGTTTGGTCCTTGAAACCGTGAATGATGAGCGTCGGCACCTTGATTTGCGGGATTTTGTCAAAACTAAAATTCTCGTTCAGCTTAGCCGATGAGAGCGCGTTAACAGTGGATTACCTCAAAAATCGATCCAAACAGCAAGGCTGCTCCCGGTCGGGCTGCGCTTGGAACAATCGAAGTCCGGAGGCGAAGGGAGCAAGCAGGACGACGCCGACTAGATTCGGAGGATTCTTGGAGGCGAGATCGATCGACGCCGCCGTTCCCATGCTGAGACCCATCAGGACGATCTGAAAATACGAATAGTCAGATCCATAAATGGAGAATTCGCGCACCTCCACGTCCTTTCCACGCTGCTCACGGACATATTCGTAAACCGCCTCGATATCCGCGTAAATATTCTTCTCACTTGGTGATCCAGTGCTGTAGCCAAAGCCCGAGTAGTCGTAGAACACCATGTCGGCCATGAACGTCCCGCTGAGCGCCTTCATGGAGATCGCGTTGGGTTGCAGGAAGCAGCCGAGATCGGAGCTGTTTGGTTGCGAGAAGACGACGACCTGAAACGCGGAAATTAGAGCTGAAAATGGATTGAAACGAGCGAACCTTGCTGGAAACGGAGGACGCGTGGATCCAGTGACCAATGACGCTATTCCCGCGCTTCGTCCTCACCACAAACGTCTTCCCGCAATCGCGAATCCACGCGTCGAGCTTCCGCCCGTCCTGTGGCAGCGGCTGCAGCCGCAGATCGCTGAGCTTCTGCGCCTGTTTCGCCGACTCGGGACGCACTTCTTCGCCGGAATCCTTGGTTCCCACGAGATTGTAGGTCGTTCCGCGCTTGATCGGATGGAACGCGAGTTTTCGTGCAATAAATTCGGGGATCGGGGGCAGGCGATGTAGCAACACATTCCGCAGAGCTGAAATTGCGGAAATCAAGCGCTGCCAGCATAGAACTGAGGACTCACCTTGCAGAGAATGTAGCACAACGTGCAACAGCCTTCCTGATGATTCTGCCGCTCGCTATCTCGACGAATCCGCCGCACTTCGGAAGGCGACGCGACCAACGTGGGATCCGACTGTGTATTTTCCAAGACGACATTCTGAAATTGTGGCGGGAGAAATGAGCGCGCGGAGAAGACAGAGATTTACCTGATCGGACATTCCATTTAGGTCTCCGTCGTGAAGAATAAACGAATCGCTCGATGACGACGTCGACGACTTGACCGTGCGGCCGCTCATCAGCCTGAAATGCGATGGAAATAACGTGAGGAAGAGTGCGACGACCAATTCAGACTGTCTGAAACTTGCGCGGAGCAGCGGAAATTTCGAATTTCCACTTGCAATGTTTTCCACAAACCGATAAATCCCGAATTTGATTTTGGCGCCCAGCGGACGCGATTTCCCGCTGACGGAAGTCGTAAATCGATGCAACTTGGAATGTTTAATCAGGAGGGCGAGGAAAAATGACGTTTATCGAGCCACACACACACCAAATCGAATATTCAGCACTCGCCGCTGTCGGTCTTGTCGAGGCTTCCTTCCGATTTCTCCTTCTTCGACGACTTGTCCACCTTCTTCCGGCCAGACGTCTCCTTCTTCCCCTTTTTCGCCGACTTTGATCCTTTTTTCTGCGAGTCCGGCAGCTTCTCGATCACCTGCACGCTTCCCCAATCCGAATCGCAGTCCTCCATCGTTTCGTTGTCCTTCGGGGGTCGTGTTTTGCCTGAAAAGGAGCGATTATGGGGGTTGAATCGCCGAATCTCACCTTGAACAATCTTCTTGTAGGCGGACATCTCATCGGGGTTCGTCGGGAGAAGATTCCGCGGCCGCAGATTCGATCCGTCGCTGTTCGGCTCGGGCGGCTCCTCCTTCTTCTCCTCAGAAGTCTTGGAATCCTTGTTGGGCGGCGTCGCTTCGCTCTTCTTCTCGATCGTCGCGGTTTCTCCCGGTTTCGAGGGCAGATTCACGCCTTTCGGAAGGTTTGGATCGGTCTAAACATGGCAATTACCCAATTAAGGAGACCAGCGGAGAAGAGAGAACTTGCCTTCGGCTGCTTTTTAGAACACAAAAGCGTCACGATCGGCGCGAAGAGGATCATCGCCGCCGTCGTCGAGAACAACGCGAACCAGAGCATCGATTCGTGGAACGCGCGAGTGACCGTTTCGCTCGTCATCTTGGAGAAACAATGACGACCGCTCGCGGCTCGAATGGTGATTGCGAATGCGGAGTCTGGCCAGAAGCAGACAAGCGGCGACCGATTCACGCGTCCAGACGTCTGGAAGTGGAGTTGCAATGCGATGCTTCCGCGATTTCGCGTCAAAATCGCACCTCGCAATCTGCGCATAAATGAGAGGAATTTCGAGTTCTTTCAATTCAGTTTCAATTTCCATCATGAATCGCCTTCCGTCGACCCTCTGTCGCTTGAACACTCCTTTCCTGAGACTGTACAGTTGCAATAATCCATTGTTCAGCTTGTCTTCTCGGTCCAAATCCAGCGGAATTGTTGACTCCGAGTTGAAAGATGGTCCCAAAGAAGGATTTGACACCAAGAAGCTGGAAAAGGAGTCCATGGAGGTCACCTTCACTTGGTATTTGGTCAAAAACGTTACACAGTGATTACGGTAGTGCTTTAGGCGTTTCGACAACAACAAATTGGAGCATTGGGATCTCGTGGTCAAGAACAACCATCTCAAACACTCTCTGCTGGAGCCCAAAGTCGGTGAATTGCTGGATTTGGTTGTGAAGGCGGCGAAGTACAAGATTGAGTGAGTCTATGGCTCAAGGCCCAGCTAAATCAAGACTTTTAGCTTAACTAATTTGGAACCCAAAGAGGAGCGCTCAGAGAAGGAGAATCAAGTGGAAAACATGCTGAAAAGCCTCAATGACATGTAAGAATCACGCGTTTCTTTAGGTATACGGTAGTTTTAGGGCTAACAATGATTTGGCCAGCCAAACCGTCAACCAAGAGCCCAAACTTGATGTTGTTGAGGGCAAAACGCCTCAGGAATGCAGCAAATCGACGTAAGTGATTGTCGGGCACCCAGAAATTAAGAAATTCTCCAAATTTAGATCCCAAAATGGCGCCAAAACTGACAAACCTAAGGAAGTGTCAATCTGGGAACAACTAAAGCTCTATGACGATCAAATTGACGACATCACAAACGTGCTGGTCACGTTGAGAAGCGAGCACGATAGTAGCGTAAAGGCCGCGCTGCAGCCATTGAACTACGCTGCAAAGCCCTATGTCAGTGAAGATGCGTGGAAAGCCTATGAAAGCGAGATGCGCAAGTTGCAGGAGAAGGTGGAATCTGATGTGGGAGAGCTAACCAGAGCGATTGAAATGCAGAATAGCAAGAGAGTTGATCTCATCGAAGAGGTGATCGCGAAGTTGGAAGAGAGAATTGAAGTGAACATGAACGACACGCGGAATTATGAGAAATTGATTTGGGACTCGATCAGTTCGGAGTCGTGGGAGGATCTGCAGAAGGAGATTGTGGATTTGCTGATTGTAAAGAACGCGTATATGAAGGATCTGGAGTTTTTCAAGTCAAATGGTCACGATTAATGAGTGTTTTAAGTGATCTTTGGTTAACTGATATGCCTAATTACTTTATTTGCCAAATAAAAATATGAATGTGGAAACGCCGGTTGACATATTGTAATACTTAGCTTGAAAAATGTCGTCTTGGAAAATACACAGTCGGATCCCTCATTGGTCGCATCGCCTTCCGAAGTGCGGCGGATTCGTCGAGATAGCGAGCGGGAGCGTCATCAGGAAGGCTGCTGCACGTTGTGCTACATTCTCTGCAAGGTGAGTCTCAGTTCTATGCTTGCAGCGCTTGATTTCCGAAATTTCAGCTCTGCGGAATGTGTTGCTACATCGCCTGCCCCCCGATCCCCGAATTTATTGCACGAAAACTCGCGTTCCATCCGATCAAGCGCGGAACGACCTACAATCTCGTGGGAACCAAGGATTCGGTTACTGGATCCACGCGTTCTGTTTCCAGCAAGGTTGGCTAGTTTCAATCCTTTTTTAAACTCTAATTTCCATGTTTCAGATCGTCATCTTCTCGCAGCCAAACAGCTCCGATCTCGGCTGCAGCCTGTGCCACAGGACGAAAGGAAGCTGGACGAGTGGATTCGCGCTTGCGGGAAGACGTTTGTGGTGAGGACGAAGCGCGGAAATAGCGTCATCGGTCACTGGATCCACGCGTCCTCCGTTTCCAGCAAGGTTCGCTCGTTCAAGCCATTTTCAGCTCTAATTTCCATGTTTCAGGTCGTCATCTTCTCGCAGCCAAACAGCTCCGATCTCGGCTGCTTCCTGCAACCCAACGCGATCTCCATGAAGGCGCTCAGCGGGACGTTCATGGCCGACATGGTGTTCTACGACTACTCGGGCTTTGGCTACAGCACTGGATCACCAAGTGAGAAGAATATTTACGCGGATATCGAGGCGGTTTACGAATATGTCCGTGAGCAGCGTGGAAAGGAAGTGGAGGTGGCCGAATTCTCCATTTATGGATCTGATTATTCGTATTTTCAGATTGTCCTGATGGGTCTCAGCATGGGAACGGCGGCGTCGATCGATCTCGCAGCCAAGAATCCTCCGAATCTAGTCGGCGTCGTCCTCCTCGCTCCCTTCGCCTCTGGACTTCAAAAGTGGAATTTTTGTCGCAAATATGCATTTACTACCGTATACCAGCATAATGAAAGCCAAATATATACACTCTTCCACCCTGCGAATATCGAGGAATTAGAAGAACTTGAATTTGTTCATCAATTGAGCAAAGAAGTAGGTGACCTGGAGACGGAAGAACTTTCTTGCCTTCTCTTTGTAGAGTTGGTTTGCGCGTTCAGTGGCCAAACGGAGACGTTCGTTCTGATTCAGAGTATTGACGTGATAGAGACGGAGCGACTAAAAGATCCTCAAGGTAAAACACGGCTCGATAGGCGCTGAACTCACCAAAGGACGAGCGATCAGGAGTTGAGTGAGACGAGACGAGTTCATGCTTGCGAGCAAAGCTGCTTGACTGAGACTGACCTGATGTGCGGATCGAGTTAAATAGACTATCGTTGATGCGATAGCCGACACGACGTGAGAAAAACGACTCTCCTGAAAGCAATCGATCAGGATTGTCGTCACAATTCGCGGGTCTCGTGCTGATCGCAAGGAGGAGCGTAGACCTAACAGTGAACTTTCGTTTGTAGGCTGCGCAAACAAACGGAAAATGCGGAAGTTCAGAGAGAGCATGCAGCGTGCGAACTGGTCTGCTGGAAGAGGCTGAGTAAATAGGAGGAGACGGTGATCTGATAGAGGGGCTGATAGTGTGGTTAAGCAAACTAAGAAGCTTTTTGATAAGAGCAATCAGAAATGGTGGAGCTGCATAACCCGCAAGCGGGCCTTTTGGGTCAAAACAACCCGAAATGGGGTTATTGTATTACAAATTGAAAATTTTTGCCCTCAAAAACGCGATTTCTAGACTTTTTCCGGTTTTTTGAGCGAAACGGTCACACGAACAAGAGCATCACAAAGCTGACAATTGAGATGAAACATCAAAAAACGCCAGAAATGCGTGTTACAACGAGCTATTTTGACGCGATGAGTTGATCGGTCAGACCAGCTGACTCCAACAGATCAAACCTCCACACACTCCAGACAACTCAACAACCAAACAACCTTCAAAAGACGGTCGATCAGCTGGCCTGACGCCAAACGCGCCAGGCTCTCACAGCGAAAGAACATTCCCCATTGCCGTATGTCGCTATTTGTTTGTGTGATCGTTTGTTTTTGGCATATAAGCGGCAAAATAGACTAAAAACCACGAATTTGAGAACCAAGGGTCGGGGCGAATGTGGCAAACAATCGAATTTGACGATCTATGCGCGTGCAGTGCAAGCATGTGATGACCGGTAGCGCGCGGGAATTGCGGCGACCGCAAAGTCAGGTGGCAGAGTGTAAATAAGAAACGAGAGCGTTTTAGCTTGTGAGATTGCGGCGGATGCGACGCAGTCATCCCTCGTTTACGTCAACAACGGAGGCTGTTTACTGCGGAATTGCGTCACGAGCTAAAGCGATTGGTTATTTGCAAGATAATTCCGCAGCGCAAACAGGGATCTATACGCGTTACAACGCTCGGCTCTGTGTGCACCGATGTCCGAGTGGTTAAGGAGTTTGACTCGAAATCAAATGGGCTCTGCCCGCGTAGGTTCGAATCCTGCTCGGTGCGAACATTTTTTGTTTGTTTTTTGTTTTAATTGATATTTGCTGCTTTTTAATATCGGGAAACAAAGAAAATGCTTCAAAAGCATCTAATTAGGACAAAAAGGGGAAAACAAAAAATTGTTCGCACCGAGCAGGATTCGAACCTACGCGGGCAGAGCCCAATTGATTTCTAGTCAATCTCCTTAACCGCTCGGACATCGGTGCACATTGAACATAGTTCTGTGAAGCACTTATATCATGACAGGAAAAGTTTGCATGTGGGTTGAAATGTCGCATGTTCGGTTTCTCTCGTACGAATCGATGTTGTTGACTACTCACACGTCTAAAATTACAAAATCATGGATTTCTTAATGCCTCCAATTCCTGTTTATAAGCAGACGGACCTTGCTCATCACACTTTCAGGGGTTTCAAACAGCCTGCAGGTTCATTAGCTTTGGGCCGCTTTGATCCTTCTCATTTAGTCAGTTCAAAAATTTAGTGCGCGTTGGATTCGGCCGAACATACGACATGTATTCGTCATCCAGCCATCGCTTTTCATACAGTCAAGCACCAGTCAGTCCTGCTTTATAATCAATTTTGTGATTCACTATTACAGAAGCTGTCAGTTTCTGTGCCTCGAGAACCCAATGATCACTGATCAAAACACATTTACGTGAACCTCACATCTCTTGAAGCGTTAAAAATGCAAACAGTCATAAGTTAGTTTCAAAATGTTCTACTTGCGTTTACCAAGCTCCTACGTGACTGATTTTTGGTCCAAACCTATGTGTTTTGGAGTAAAAATCAAGTTTTTGAGTACGGAAATACCCACAACATCCCAGCCAACGTGGTTCCCTGAAAATCAGGTCGAACTTGTTTTCTTCGCAAATAGCGCGCCTTGTTTGTGGCAATTCGCGAGAGGAGAGACTCGGTAAATGTGCTTTTGACGTAATAGTCAGGTTTTGGGAGCTGGAAAAACACATGGCATACAGATGGGTACGGGATAGACCCTTGTTGGGCAATAAAAAAGGATACAACGGCCTACATATAGTCGGTATTTTGGTTCTAGGCGACAATTATTGTGTGTCAAGTCTGTTCTATTCGAGATGGTGCGCCCAGCTAAGCTCTTATTGCTAGTTAATGGACTTAAAGTCATCGATAGGCTAAAGATGATAACGTTGTGCTTGTTTTTTAAGCCCAAACAGAATCGACTGTTTGCATCACTCAAAATTTGCTCAAAAAGTTAATTAAAAAAGATGTTTCGAGTCAGTCTCCTTGACAAATGCGTGGAAATTTTGCACGTTCGGTTTCTCGGGTAAAAATCGATTCTGTTGACTACTTACGTGTCGCAAGAGACAAAACATGGATTGCTTGCTATGGTAGCCTTCTCCATTTCTTAACTTTGTCTTTGAATGATTCAAGCGTGGAATCCAGACTAAAACTGAATTGAAGCTTCTGTTGACCGAACGAACGATCTGTATTCGTCATCCAGCCCACGCTTTCGTACAGTCAACCCAAACAAACAATTCCTCTATTGCTATCAATCAAAGAACCATCTTTGGTTCACTATCACAGAAGCTGTCAGTTTCTGTGCCACTCAAGAACCCAATGATCACTAATCAAAACACATTCACGTGCACTTCGCATGTCTTGAACTGTTAGAAACGACAGAACTCAATAGTACTATTCTAAAATGTCGTATTGCAGTTATCAACCTCCCATTTTTTTGGTGAAAATCAACTTTTTGAGTATTTTTGAGTAAACATCTAGCCAACGTGGTTAGGGATTCCCTGAAAATCAGGTCGTGGTTGTTTTCATCGCCAATAGCGCGCCTTGTTTGTGGCAATTCGTGTTGAGTCAGAGAGGGGAGACTCGGTAAATGTGCTTTTGACGTAATAGTCAGGTTTTGGGAGCTGGAAAAACACATGGAAAATACATACAGATGGGTGCGGGATAGACCCCAATGGGGCAATAAATAGGCCTAAACAATGGCCTAAAACAGTATTTTGGTGAAAGGTGTCTATTGTCTGTTTGGTGAAAGTTTTTGAAAGAAAGTTATTGTCTGTTTGGTGAAAGGTGTTTAAACAGTATTTGGTGAAAGGTGTCTATTGCGTTCTTCAAAGTTTTTGCTCTTTATTCTAGTCAATTAAGGCTAAGATTTGTTGAAGTTTTGCTTCCTACTCTTTCGCCTATTCAGCAACTGTTTGTCACGAGAGTCTTGGCGATAAAAACACGGCGAAATGAGTCGTAAAATCGCCCAGCCTTCCTTGTCATATCAAACAGTCAAGTCAACAGTCGATCGTGAGTAACACGTGAACGCGGAGATGACTTTGGACCGGAAGTGTGCACGCAAAACACATTTTTGTGCTTCTAGTAAACTCATTCTTTGACATTGCTAGGGATACGTTATCCACTGCTTGAACGTAGGCTGCGTAGAGGTATTTCTAGGGAAAAATCAGCCAAAAACCCTAGATTTTTGTGGTTTACAGCAATCGCATCAGGCAAATTCGTCTTACCGTAATCCTAATGCTTGATTGTAAGAAGCGCATGTTCTTAAAATTAACCTGAATGGTTTTTGATCACTTCTTACTTTGAGCTCTTTCGTTTCGGTCTTCTGGACACTCGCTTGCGTCTTATCGCCTCGTTTCGCAGCTCACGTGGACAGGGACAGTGGTCATTTGAAAAAGCGCCGCGATTAGAAGTACACTCCGCGTGTTTTAGTCACAGAACTTTACTGATAAGCGCCCGTTAAAGGACACGAGAATCGAGTCCACCCTACCAGTCCACTCCATTCGCCGTGTTACCGGCTATAGTCCTCCTCTGCTCTATCTATCCAAAAATGGCCAAATTTTCTCTTTAGGACAAAAAACGACTTACTCTTACTTTCGATTAAGTCTTCAACTGGTCAAAAAATGACTCTTTTATACCAAAATAAGGCATCTACCTTAAGCAATTGATCACGTAAACGAAAATAGACGACTTTCATAAGTTTTCCAACCCCAATCCACGCCAACGATCGTAATCGTCACTTTTATGGGCTCAAAGAACGTTTCGGTGGATTCGTATTTAGCGAAAACAGGTCCAAAGTAGAGTGCAAAGGTCTTGAATTGATGACTTGAGGGATTTTTGTGCAAATTTGAACGAACGCAAAGATGAATCACGTCCGTTAGCCGATAAGCGCTGTACTCATGCAGTACTTCAAAATAGGGTTGTTTTGATTGGGGTTTTCCGATAGGTGACTGACTACGTGTGTACCCAACAGGCAGTAGTGCAGTTGTTTGATTGCTGGAATAGAGAGGAAGTGAATTTTTGGGGTTTGTGGGTATTGTAGTAGAGTTTGCAAGGAGCTAACAACGCCATTTAGGCGCTTTTGCACAGGATAAGACAGACAATCAGCTAATACTAATTGGTTTTACGTTTTGTTGAGTTTATCAGAGTCACAGTGAGACCCCCACGTTCCTAATCATCAGAAATGTAGCGTTTTGTCGATTTTTAGCATTAGTATCGTCGTGCAATCACTTGAGCTCTTAATAACACACGTTGTTGATTGATTGATCGATTGATTGAACGCAACTGTTGCTGCTACTTTACAGCTTGGCTGTTTGTTTAAATGTGAAATTTGAGGTTTTTTGACGAATTGTCACTCTAACACTGTCAACATCACGTTGTCAATCAAAGCTTATAATAAGTAATAATCAATCTTATTCCGTAGGCCTTGAAAATCAGAGTTTTGTTGTTTCAAAGTCAAAATTTGATTATGCCAACGGCTATCAAAGCAGGTTTTTGATTCGATCAATTTTGGCGAATTTAGATGCAAATTATACAGCAATTCTAAGGTTTTTGCAAGATTAGATAGCCCACTGATGGATCACCGCGTTTGACCATTTTCGCTGCCTCCCGTTGCAGCATTCTCGAATGTTCCACCCCTCCCCGCGTCCAACAGAGCGCACCACATCACATCGTTTGTGCGAAGCGATCGCTGGCTGCTTTGCGAGCGATGTGTGATGTGTGTAGATCACACATCACAGCGGGTAAAAGTCCAACGCGCGCGCGTCGCTTTCGCTCAGAGATCACTCGGCCATTTTCGGATTGCTATTTCGCAATGTTGTCTACAACCCCGCGCGCTGCTGCTGCTCTACTGCGCTTGTTTTGGCGACCGATAAACGACTACTCAGGCGACGAGAGACAGTCGCACGTTTGCCATTCGTTTTCTGAAGCGTACAACGCACGTGATATGCTGGTTTTGCGTATTGTTTAGAGGTTAATCAGGTCGATTGAAGGTTAGAGCGTGTGCGCGGAGAGCGCACGGTCACGCGGTCTGTTCTTTAATGATATTCTGCCTTCTGTTTGGTGGGGAACTGTGGTTTATGGTGAAATGCGCTTGCTAGAGGTGCTGTGGACTTTGTAGCTGTTTTCTGGTCTCTTTGCTTAGAAGCTCGTCTCGTTGAAGACGGAATGGATTGAGTACTCGACCGTCATCCTCTGAAAAATGATAGACAGAGAGTTTCCTAGATGGTAAAATTCTGGTTTTCAACTGTTTCGAAAATCGAAGCTAATTCTGTCTATCGTCTTTAGCCATTGTCTGTGAGCAGGATATTGTCGATTAACTCCTCATCCACTTGTAGATTGTAGGGCCAGAATGCCAGTCTTTGAGCTCGTCTGTTTACGCCTTGGGGTTGTCTCCTGCTCTCCATTTATCTCTCTTTCCGATCCAAACATGTTATTCCACAGTTTCAAGTCTCCGAACACTATCAATTTGCCATCAAGCAGCTATCAGATCCTATCGCACGTCTCCATTCAATTTGGAATTCAAAACAGCCCTAAAAATAGCACCGTTCAGCAGTCTGTAATGCACTATCGTCTATTGCCGGCTAGTGCCTCTCATATCGACATTACAACAATAACAACGTGTTCTCGCACTTTTCAAGTTGATCAGTTGATCAGATGGCCTCCTAGCGCAGCAAACTCGCTGCTGCATAAGCCACCGCACGCTATGCGGTCATTTGTCATTGGAAAAAGTGCGGTGGAGCGGTTGCTTGCGGCTCGCGTCCCATTATTCATTTGCTCAATGGTCACATGGCTCACGAGGCCATCAATGTTGCTTTTAGCGTTGATCTTTGGCGCGTACGCTGTGCACGTGAAGAGGACATGTGTCTCACAGGGTAAGAAGAGTACTGTAACATGGCAAACAGGTCGTATTCCTGGGTTTATGGCTGGAATTCCTATTTTTGCTAGCGGCGATCTTCGGTCTTTTTGCCTATTTTCAACTAAATTCAGCGTGATTAGGATAGGATTGGCGTGTGCTATACGACTATCCGCGTGCGACTTATCGCTTCTTCCAGATTACAAGCTGTGCTCAGTCTTGGCAAATCCGATATTTAGAGCTAATCGAAGACGATTTTGATTGGAAGCAGCTGCTGTTTTGTGTTTTTTAGGGTTCTTACTGTTGAATAAACGGATTTGGCACTTGGATCCTAGACATGGCGACTTGATTCCTGATTTTAGAGCTTTAGGAAGATGTTTTAGTCTGTAGGGTCAAGTTCAACGAGCAAACGAGTGCTTGTTTGTTCAAGTAGTGCGTTCTGTACACAAAAACCTTCGTAAACCTCA
Organism: Steinernema feltiae; assembly: GCA_007213375.1. Lineage (NCBI taxonomy): Eukaryota > Metazoa > Nematoda > Chromadorea > Rhabditida > Steinernematidae > Steinernema > Steinernema feltiae. Next base: position 103,734 of record MQUG01003359.1, read on the forward strand.
AAATTTATGCAATTTTTTGTTCGACAGCCCTTCGCAGATTTCACATTGGCCATTTTAAGACAAAATTGTCTAATTTGGTCTGTCTGAAAATTCTCTTATCCTGTCTGTCTGAAAATTGCCTCAAATTTTAAAATTTCTGTCAAAAAATTGGATTTTTTTGATTGATTGATCGTGGGGTGTCACTCTCAAAGCGTCCAAAACAACGCCAAACGGCTATATTTAATCCGCCCTCTCATAAACATCCAGTTGTGTCTCTGCAAAAGCTGCACGCCTCATCCCCCACCTGTCCATCTTCCCTATCAATCCAGTCTTCGCTGCTTCAAAGACCTGTTTTCCGTCTTCCTTCAATCGCCTTCTGCGCGTCCATCACCACGTACACAAATCACTTATCACGTTGCGTCTTTCGCAAAAAATCGCCTTTCGCAATGCAGTGGAACAACATGCAGTCGATCGGTTCGGTCCCATGATGATCGGCGCAATGCAGATGGTCACGTGCCGCACACGTGACCATCTGCCTGCAACGCGTTCAAAAACGCCCCGAAATTCTTTGCGCCACGTCCTCCCTTCAGTTATCGACATTCCGTCCTCGCTGTCGGCAGCGGCGCCAGGAGACCGCCGCAGTGTCAGTGATGTTGACAGAGAGCGAAGCGGCGAGTCGAACGAGTCGAGCGAGAGGCGTTCGTTGTGTGTGGCGACGAAAACAACCCCGAAAGACGGTCAATTTGATGGAGGAACAACAACAGTGAAGTAGTTGGAGGAAGCCGTTCTGAGTTATCCTCAAACACTCACTCGGCACACATCGTTGGCCTTGGTTGTTCGGCGCACGTTTTGCGCTTACACTTACGTTACAGTAATCCGCGAACTTGTTTTGCAAAGAAGTGACTTGGTGATGTTTTTGTCTTCGATTATTGGGGTCTAGAAGGCTATGTTTAGAGCAGAGGTCCCACCACGAAAGTCTAGTTTTTGTGATGTTGGAGTTAAATTTTGTCAGTGGCGATGCTCAACGCCGTTTTGGTGTCTTTCTGGCACCTGGTCCCACCGCGATTTCGTTTTTTTGCGCAGATTTTTATGGAAGTTTTTGGCACCAAAATTGGTCTGAAAAGGCACAGAAACGTGGATTATTTAGATTTTTGCTTCTAAAAAGACTTGCTAACGTTTAGGGTCTCACAACGATGTCTCAAATCCCTGTTTTCGACTCAAAAAATCGTGTTATTTCATTGATTATGAAACGTGTACATTGTTTGTCCATCTATTTGTCTCACTGGCACCAAAATTAGCCGAAAACGCCGAAAAACCTGTTCCTCGCGACTCTTTTTTCATGAAATTTTTGATCTCGGAACCACATTGTCGGCGTAAACACGCGGCCGCTCTCGAGCGCCATGTGGCAAACATGATGCTTGGTCGGCGAGAATCGTGGAGGATACGGTCGTTGTTTAGTTGCGAACAGGAGGAGAAGGAGGAGGAGGTTGGAATAGTTTGGGAACTCCCCTAACGCGTCAGGTGAGTTTGTGCGGCGTAGACGCCATCTCATCTCTCGGAGACGTTACCGCTTGACCGGTTGTCCGAAGGTACTGCTCGCTGCTACCGTAACCCACAACTACAATCAACTCAGTCCGGGGTTCCTACTTGGACCTCGGCGTACCCATTCATGGACATACCGTAACCCTAAACGTGACCAACATAACCAATCCACTTGATTGCGATGTCTGAAAACGACATGTCTCTGTCTAGACTGGCGCATCCCACAAAACACTGTTTGAAGCGACCCTGTCTAAGCACTCAAACTGTCTGGAATGGTCTTACCGCGAATGTAACGTGCAAAACGCGCCGCTCAGCCAGTTACCGTAACCTATCAACTATTTTCAGAATATATTCGCAAACATGAGCGGCGTTTCCCTCCTCCGACATTCCCGCAACATCCTCTCGGCGCTGCCGCCACGCTCCTCGTCGAAGCCGATCGACGTCACCACCGCGAAGAGCGACGCCGATTCGCAGCAGGTCACGCACAACGGCCACCTCACGCAGTACTCGTACATGGTCGAGAAGATGGACATCGCGCAGCCAACGCTTGAAGGCACCTACCGCTCAAACTCTGTCTCGCCGTACAAGATGGTCGTCACCCTCCTCTACAGCTAAACATCACAAGAGACTCTCAGACTGTAAATACCACACGCACGAATACGACAATATTCTCATGTACAGACTTGAAAACGCAAATTGTAAATATTTCTGTTGGACGCTGTAAATAAATTAATGGAATAATGCAGGCTTCTTTACTTGTTATACAAGAAATCCTCAATTTCCGATTTCCGGTGGACTGAAAATCGATAAACAGAAAAATAACCAACCAAATTTTATATATTATAACTAGGGGTTAGGATTAGGCCGTTGCGCTTTAGGACTAAGCCTGGAATTAGGCCCGAAAATCCGGTCTAGGCATCAAGTTTGCCGAGGCTGAGGTGAGGTCGAAGCCAGGTGTGGGCTAGGCTGCGCCAATGGCACAGAGCCTGCGGTCCAGGAGTCGTTAAGTCGCTCAGCCCTAAAAACAGTCGCTTGACATCAAAATCCAAAGTTGAAAAACGACTTTAGACAATATATTCCATCAGCCAACGTTGAGAAAACCTCAACTTTTCTAAAATCATCCATAAGTCGCGAAACACGACATTCTTTCCGATAACTTTTTCAAGTTGGATCTTTTTCTTCTCAATAAACCAATAATTAGCCGAAACAAACAAAACTACGATGAGAGAACGCATTTTTGACGCACGTGTCAAAGTAATGCACCAAAAATCACCTTTTTCCAACAAAATCGACATTTTCTCTTCGAGATCCAACACAAACCACCCTGAACTTTATATATTCCGGTAGATCAGCTCAAGGCCGATCCGATAAGCCCTCATTCGCTCCAATCGAATGCATTTTCTCCCGAAGCAAAACACCACAGCGAGCAGTTATTTAGAGGCGAGGCTGATTTCAGTGAAACATTGCACTCAAACAATAAAATTTTAGTTTTCTCAAAGAAGCATACGACAAATGGAATAATGACCTGTCAATTAATGAGTTTCTCGAAGAAACTCCTTAAGAGAAGGTCCGTCACGACCACGCGGATCATCGGGCGGAGCGAACCTGCAATTGGGCATGTACAGAGAAGAACGGTATCGGAAAAACTGACCTTCCGTCCCAGAAAACGTAAAACAGAAGACGCTTGCGGATATGTTCAGCGAATGGTTCCAATCTGAAGAGATGGTGATGTTTGTTGCATACGATAATGGCGTCCTTCAGCAACGCAATTTGCAACAGGAAATCGGTGTTGTATCGAATTCGGCCTGATTGGATTCGGCGAGACGGGGTATAGATGATCAGCTTCTCATTCTCCATTTCCATGAGAATGTGCTGAACGAGGAAAAATTAAAATTCACTCAAAGCTTAGGATGCACCTGATCAGCGATTGGGGAGTCGTTACGCGACACATAGCGACGGGATTGCGAAACGAAGACGTGGATGCTGGTATGACCGCGTCTCTGGAAGAAAGAGACACATTCGCGAATTCCCTTGCACGAATAGAACAATCTCTGTCACCGTGACTAGAAAGATGAGGATTAGCAACGAGAAAACAGGGGACACAACTTACTGGAGAGCAACGTCATCGCCATCGATGACGATCGCGCGCAGACGTTCTGTTTCATCTGCAATCATCGTGGAGTTCTGAAATTGATCGAATGCAACCAATAATCATGCGTTCGTTCCTTCACGATTACACGGAAACTCAAAATCTTTATGATCAAGTCAAACAATCGAGTTTTCGACAAATCGCGATCGCGCACTTCAAGAACAGAACACTTACAGCAATGTTCTCGACTGTCCAGAATATGATTACGAGTCAAAATAGCGCAAAAGCGAGCATAAAGCAGAAGGAACGTAAAATACTAACAATAACTTCGACAAGAGACGCCATTACGAGAAGCAATCTGGAAATAGAAAAGCGTAATGAAGAACTGGACAAAACAATAAGCAAATTCAGTTCACAGGAGAGCTGGCGAAACGCGGATACAGAGCTCAAAAAGCAACGTGTTACAGAGTAGGCTCGCACGCCATGCATATGCTGGTCAACCAGGAAGCTACTCCGCAATGTTCGTTTTGCGACAAGAGACGCCATGTGGGCTCGTTCCGCTCGCCAAAAAATCCCTAGGCGAACCCTGCGCCAGCTCCAAGCCTAAGCTGAGCTTAGCGCGAAGCCTATATGCGCTATTAAGCGTGGAAAAACACAAAAGAGAGACGTCTATTGACGCCCAAAGCAACATCCCCCGCTCCTTCTGCGATGAGCAACATCCCCAGCCCCCGATCCCCGTGCGCTGGGCTGCGATACAACGAGACCACACACATGGCACATCAACGAAAACTATTTATGCATATCATCGAATTCAAAAATGCCACTGACACGTTTCCCGATCTGGTCTGACAAAATACTTAAAAACGCGCATTACACAAAACCATTGTCAGTCCGAAGATGACCGAAATGCACTCTCTCCGCGAAGCCAACAGCCGCTGGATCCACAAGCTCAGTTCGCTCCCCGACGATGAATTCAACTCATTTCTCCGCAACATCGGCGCGCTGTGTGACAAGAAGGGTGCTTACCAATGTGAATCGTGTGGCGCTGCCCTTGCATACCACGCGCCGGCTGGGAGAGCTGCGCAATTCGTTTGCAAAGCGCGTATATAAAGTGTATTTGTACAGAATCGACCGGTGTTTTTGGAATCGACCGGCCGGAATGATATTGCGCGACTTGTCTGGTACAGGGTGGACACATGAACTAAAGAAGTACCAATAAATTAATGGAATAATGCAGGCTTCTTTACTTGTTATACAATAAATACTCAATATAACTTGATTTCCGGTGAACTGAAAATCGATATACAGAAAAATAACCAACCAAATTTTATATATTATAATTACAATCAATTCAGAACTCAATCTAGGCCGATGAAGAAACGGCCAACTTCTTCAGATGCTCCATAAAGACTTGTAAAGACACGTCGTCGGTAAACACGGGCGCGCCTCCCTCCTGAATCATTAATTAAGCTGTGGTCGTTGAAGGAGAGACTCACGTTTGCATAGGGATTGTTGTGGGTCAGTGATGGATTCACCTTCGAGAGAAGGAAACGAGCCTGCGATCCTTCGTATTCTGTGACAATGTAGCGCGGTACCGGGAATCGTTCGGCAAGAATAGCTTGGGCGTCGCCCACAGGTGCCTCAAGGAGCTGCTTGAAGCTCGCGTATTCAGGTTGGTTTTGGTAATTCATTTTCTTCCACGCATCAATGGTCTTCAAAATTGTAATGCAATTAAAACACCCTTGACTCGTCTTAGTTTACCTGGCCATGGTAAATCAGAACGTGGAAGTAATCGTCCATGAGAAGAATTCTGTCGGCCAAAATGGATGATGTGTCGAGGAGAACGGGTTCCGGTGGCCCTTGGAACGAGTAGGAGAACAGCACGGGCTGAATCATTGTTGTGCTGTCCAGCACATTTTCCGACATTAAAATATTTCTAAATTTTGGATATTGAGCAATTCAAAAGGAAACCGACGTACCTGTAATATGCCGTTTCATCGGGCGAATTATTGAACACCTGCAAGAACTGGGATCGACGGAGGTGGAACATGAATTGCGGGAAGAGGTTGAACTTTTCGTTCAAGCGAAGCGACATCGGGTCGTCTTTGTGGTAGTCAGCAAACTTTTGAACCTAAACAAGGAAAAACATAACTCAAGGAACATTTATTATCACAACTAACCAAACGGATCAAACTACGGTCCAACCACCGAAGAGCGTCAGGAGTGTCGTTTTCGTTGGCTGCTCTCCATGAGGCCAACCTCGCCATCAAGACGGCTCCTGCGTCCTGGTCGAAGCCATGCGCAATATTGGCTTGCTGCGTAGCCATATCAGCCCACGGTCGGCTTGTAGTAGTGACACGCATTCGCTTGAAGCCATCCGCATGCTGGTACTGTGTGACAAATTGGATCATGGCCATGCTTCCTTGTGGTACAGCAGATCCATGTTGAGCAACCACTTCGAAGAGGGTGGCGACTGTTGTCCTCGGGGTGATGGAACAGAACTTCCACTGGCAAGTTCCACCGACTCCCATTTCTGTGTCGGAAACAATGGCGTTCTTTACCCCAGCACTTGAGCAACTTCCAAGCAGGCCTTCGACCTTCAATCCTGTACCGACCTTCACTTCCATCGTCGCGTTGAAGCCCATTTTCAGATTGCCAGCCGCATCCTTTTCAAACACCCGTTGGTAGGTTTGCATGAACAGCGTTGATTTGAAGGAGTCAGCCATGACGACATTTCCTAAAAATAGCGCCCATTAAAAGTTCGCATCGATAAATAATTAATTACCGCTAGTGTTGTTGAAACACGCCTTCATCTCACTTAATCCAGTTTGATCTAAGGCGCACGAGTAGACGTCCATAGTGTGACCATTCTTCACCGCTCTTGCTGCCAAGCCATCGTAGAACTTGGTAGCTTTCTTCATAAATGGCGCGTTGTCTTCCTTGATCGTATGCCACGAGCGAATGGGGTTCTTCAACTCGTCATCGATGACCGCTCCAGGACCATGAGTGCAGGCACCACCGACAAAGGACATGATGCGAGCACCGGTACTAGGGAAGCTGACTTCTAGTAAAGTCACGGCGACGGCTATAGCGGCTCCGGTAGCTCTCAGCGGACGACGGCCTTGCGCGACATGCCAACGGTCCGGTTGGACTTGCTCTAGTCGTTCCAAAACGGAGGCTTCGCATTCGCTGACGGGCTGCAAGAACTTGTTGGATGGCGCGTGTTGAGGCCCAGCAGGTCCTCCATTCTGCATAATCATGTTTGGAGCTGGTCCTCCCATAGGTCCGCCATTCATTTGCATTCCTGGCATACCAGGGCGGACTCCAGGTGCTGTGTTCATCGCTGGTGCTCCTGCTCCATGAGGAGCTCCTCCTGGTCTTCCAATCGTGTGTTGCAGAATATCTCTAATTTGTTTCTGCTGAACTTCCTTGGTTCCCTAAAATAGCGATCATTAAATGACACGATGTCAAAACAAGGAAAGTTCAGGATTCATCATTATTCCCGGAGGAGGGCGCCAAAATGTGAGGAAAACAATTAATGCACACCAGCCGCCCTAATGAAAACCAATCCAACATGACTTCTGCTAGTGCGTGGTCAGTTTTATGTGTTAAGGCCCTGGCTCGTAGGCGCTGCTGTCATACCCACTTCCTCTGTACTCAGTACTGGTTCTCCGACCACTAAATTGCTGAACACTTTAGTGAGCTTTTCCATCCTCAAAGCGACGCAACGCGGAATGAGGTCATTGGCGTTTAATTTGATTAGCTAAAGCAAACGCCGGAAAGCAAATTATCCAAAATGCCAATTAGGGCTACATATTAGGCCCGATGGATCCATCTCATCCAGCCACTGTTTCAGATGTGGCTTCTGCCATTACCAATACCCATGCCAACAATAAATTTCGGCGTGCTCTTACTGGCTCTGATCTTCGCCTCTATTGGCGTTTCTCAATCGCTGCCTACATTCACAGTTGAGCCCTTAAACAACAGTGATTTACGGTCTTTCCTTGGCAATGCTATGTGGAACTCTCGGCTTAAAAATCTCATCGACCAAGAACTGCGGCGCCGCCAGTTTCTACTTGAACCAGACTACAGTTTCTACGATGAAATGGTAAGTTATATTCGCGCTTGATCTTAATCTAACGCTGAGCATCAACTTAGAACGACATGGAAATGCCAGTGAAGCGATTCAGTCGTATTGGCGGCACTATAGTTATGGGCTAATGTTAATGTCTAAATAAATTACCTTGAACACGTGCGATCTTGCGATTCCTTGAGTATTGAGCTCGTGCACTTCGACCATTCTTCCGTAGGTAATCAGTCCCACCATAGAGTTGGCTGGAAGCAGGCTGATGGCAGTTTGAATCGATTCCTTCAGGCACTTCAGCTCATCGGCCGCCATGCAAGTGTCAACGACAAAGACGAAGATCGGAGCAAGCGTTGACGCCTTCTGAAACCACATGATTCTGTGTATGATCCTCGATGCTTCCTCAACTGACCCTCAGAGTGTATTCAATAGTTGCGAATTGCGGGTACAACTCAGGCGGTCTTCTATCTTCAGCGATGCCAGCATAATGCGGAGGGAACGGATTCTGCTGTTGACACATGTTGCATTTCCAAGTCTTCCGTTGATAGTCGACATAACAGAATGGATTCAGCACCGCTTTGCATGCTTGTTTCTGGCATAGCACGGGGTCGTAGTTCAGCGGTGGTTGTTGTCCATGTTCAGCTGGTCGCTCCTAAAATAAAAAGCAATTTAGTTAAAAAGATTCTCTCTCCCTCGTGCGTGGGTTGACGCCACACAAAGGTAACTTAATTAGACTTAAAAAGGAAGAATTCGATGGGTAAACAACTTTTCAAATTCGCGAACAAAAATTAGGTCATGTGCTCTTGACAACAACAAATTAAGAAGATTGAAGCCAGCCCACTAGAACAACGGCTAGTACTGGCGGTCATCAGTTGAATGCAAATCGTCAAACGCTTACTTGACAGCGAGAGCACACTCGCATTCAGAACCACGCAGTGCAGGAGCACCGGCAACAAGAAAAGCGCCTCAACTCACCTTCAACGGTTGGAAAAATGCCGCAACAGGGACAACGATCTTCTGAGCGTCGACTCGCGAGTGTGGAATGATGTTCCACGAGAACTGCACACCATCGACCTTCTCCTGGGTAGCCAGGTAGTCCTCCCACGTCTGTTGCGTCATCACCGTGGAGCGCAAAACCCTGAAAATCTGGCAAAATCACAATAGGCGATGTAGCGGAAAGGAGCGAAACGCACGAAAAATCGAGAACGACACGTCTAGTGATGATCACAGCAAGTCGAATGAAATGACCGCGCTGCGAATTTCGCAGATCAGCAACGCACAGCAGCGAGCAGTCTAGACTGTCTCAAAAACGTGGAAACGTCAACGGGAGCGCCAACGCAGCATCATCGAACGATCGGTCATCGCGTATCGCATCGTTGCTGCAATCGCGTGAGGCACAGGCGAACGAGCGACGACGCTGACACAGAGAAGTCGACGTGGACGTTCTGTTCGACTGTGAACGGTCTCGTCGCGATTGGCTTGTGGTCGGCGCGCGCGAGTGTAGTCGATCGCGAGGGGTGATCTTCGTCTGTTCGGTTGCGCTCGTTCAATTTTGACGATTTTCGGCTGATTTTGGCGGCCGTGAAGCGGAATTTCGTCGTTTTGCGGAATACGCCACGATGGGGAAGTGATTGGGAACGTTTCGAGCTCGGAATCATGGCACAACAACGACAGCACGGGGTTTCCATCGATTTATGACGGATTTGAGATTGATCCAATCCAGATGCAAGGTCGGCGGACGTTTTTGTCGCCTGAGAATGTGATCTTACAGTCCTGTAAGATCTAATTTCGATGCTTTTCGCTCTGAGAGCCTGCATGTGTGGAGCGCTAGCGATTATAAATGGATTTTGAGGTTTTGAAGTTAGAATTTTGTCATTTTCCAGCTCAACGAGCTTCGGTAACGTGATTTTCGGACGATCTGATGGCGCGATCACTCCACATCACTCGAGTTTGCTCCTCTATCGCTTTCCCTTATCGCTGATTGTAGTTTCGCCGGCTTATGGCGGTTTAAAGATCCGCTCAATCCTGTTTTTTCGATTGAACAGCGTGGAACAGGACGTTCACCCGTGTGGTCGTCGTCTCGTGAACCTGTTTTTCTCGAAATTTGAATTCCCGACTTGATCCGCTTGGTTTTTCGCCCTTTTTGCGTCATAATTCGATCGATTCGTGGTGGTTTCACTTGATCACGGTCTGTCCGGACGGTTTTATAGGTCAGTTTCACTTACATTAGTCGCGCCAGAGAATGAGTTTTTACGTTGATCGTGGTGTCATAATTAGGTCACTTTCACTAGAATGCACTCTTCTCTGGCGTTCATGCAGCGCTTTTTGATGCTTCCAAAGGTCATATTGCTTCCTTATCACGTGCACGTCCGTCTTATGACCGCTTTTTGAGTGTTTTCTGCTCAGCTGATGCTTTTTATCGCCTTTTTATTTGTCTTTAGGGTGTCGTTTGCGCTACTCTGTGACGACGTGACGACGCCCACGTCACATCAATCGATTAGGATCGCGCATTAGCGAAATTAGGACAACGTGTGGAACGTTTATTTACAATCAATCATGTTCGCAACAGTCAATGCTGACACATCATCACCTCTTTTTGCTCCTTTTCCTCCTTCATGTACGCCAGGAGCTCCTTTTGCGCGTGGACGTAGCCGTTCTGAGCGTTCCAGAACCGCTTTTTGTGCTCTGCGAAGCTGGTTAGCGCTTCTAGGCTGCAATTTGGGTAACTCTCGGTGCGTCGAATGGCGCAGATGCAGTCGTGCAGCTGATCGAACCGCAAATGCAGAAATGCGAATTTTTTCCGGAATCGATCGAGTTGTTTCAGATCTCGCAGATGATTTTCAGCCGATTGGCTGTCGCGTTGGCTCTCGATCGCCTCCTCGAACACCTTCTCGAGCTCCCGGAACTCTTTGAGATCGGCGTCGTACTCGATGCACATCTCCACGAACGCTTCCTCGGAGCTAATGTGGTTTCGGAGGTAGGACGTGCAGCTGGCGGATGTTTCGGGGAAATTTCCAAACTGTAGAGGATTGTTACTGTACATTAGCTCGTTGTACGCTTCGTAGATTGTTTGAAACTGCCTCTGAGAGAGATCGCCGCACACACTTGGATGGAGCTGAAAATGGCATCAATTATAGACCAACGAGCACACACGAGTTACCCTCTTCGAGAGCGTGAAATACGCGTTTTTGATCGCTTTTGTGTTTGCGGTTGATTTTAGCCCCAACATGGCACAATTGTCCGCGTAGCGTCCTAGGTCGACAGGGCGGAAGAGGCTCTTACTGAGCAGCACAACCGCTCGCTGCACCATGATTAGGATCGACTGTTTGGGGCGATTCGCTTTGGAGGATTATAAAAAGCTGATTTTTGAGGTGCTAATAACACTTTCAGCGTGTGAATCCGGCGATTAGATTAACCAATGCACGCTCAGATCGCCAGTTAGAGAGACGTGTGTTCACTCTCAAGTTCTATGTGAGCGGAAAACCTGAAAAGAGCGCCCGACTGAATGATGGAAGAAACAAAAACAAACAATACCAACGCAGGCGAACGGAACGTGACGCCAACAACGCACCGAATCATCGCTGTTGCTGCTGCTGCTGCCGCCAAGGAGGAGAGAACGGTGCCCGAGCACAGACGCGTGCATTCTTCGATTTATTCAGCACTTGAGGCGCCGCGGGTGGCAGGAAAACAGATTTATCAGTTGTGGGGTCAAAGTACAGTGTTGTTTGAAGAGGACAAGGGCCAGATGACCAATTCATCGGATTGTTGCAGCGGCACGCGGAAGTGAGTCTTAACAGCGTGCTAGAGGCACATATTTGGTGATTGATAAATGAATTAATGGCTTCTTTGAGATTTGATTTGACCGGTTTGTTGTTTCTGTTGATTGATCTTTAAAGAAGCCAGGTCAGGGGGCCGCAGTATGTACACCGACTGCCCTGTTATAACGGAAAGCTTTTTGCAGTGAGCTGCTAGAGGAATGTCGCCTTCAAACTGAACTACCTTTAAATCAATTTTTGTTGAATCTTGGCTTACTTCTGCTGTTTTTTTTTGTTGGGTTTAAAGTTGGTTCTAGCTGATTTCTTCGTCTAAGTCGTCTAGCAAAGAGCATTGCAGTTCAAGCCGGAAGCAAAGTTTCTGAGTCAACTTGGAAATGTAAACTGCACCCAGTAAACGAGAGAAAGAAAACATGAGCACAAAACAAAGCAAGGAACAAGCAGAATTCGGTCAAAATTTAACTAAAATCACTTAAACTCCATTGTTGTGAAGTCAACCGGCTTTCGCATGAGCATAAACATGAATCCAACCTTTGCTGAGGTCGCTACAAAGTCGGATTTTGATACGAATTGTCATGAAACATTTGCTGACAAACAAAAGATTTAGTTGAGACTTTAGGCTTCGGTTAGGCTTCAATATGGTGCTATTTTGGCGTTCGTTGATGTTTGAAAAGGATAAGGAACAGTCAGATGCTTGGAGGGCACTCTCAGGGTTGTCACATCAGAAGACGGTGTTTTGGCCATTAGACGACGATCGGATCTTTGGTTAATCAACGCTCAAGATTACATGTTTGTCACCATTAGACCTTTCAAAACAAGTTAATTCTGAAAACAAAGCTTCTAAAACCGGTTTGTGCACGTCTGTCGATACTTTTTGGTCTCTGAAATCAATCAAAATGTACACCGGACACCGGTGCAAAAATTGAGTTCGCACATACTCTGCGCTGTTAGTAGCAAACAACAGCTGTTCACCGACCTAGCGACGTCTGCTGACGGCTCATATCGACAGAACTTGCCATGTCGCTTGTCGCTGTTCGGCGTATTTGCACCAAAGTGAATTTTCGATTGAATACGGCTGGATTAGGGGCAGACAGACGGTATGTAGACTGGAAAAGTGAATTATTTCATGAATTTTAGAAAAGATCACGAAGTCTTGGGAGTCGCAGCAAACGCAGAGGAGAAGGAGATTAAGAGAGCCTATCACAACATGTTGAAGAGGGTAAGACGAGCCCAGTTGAGTTTGTGGACTAATAATATCTAATTCAGTATCATCCATCTCAGTACGGCGCCAAATTTGACTCAGAAATCACTGAGAACTATATTCAGAAGAAGGTCGCCTATTTGAGTTTGATGTACGAAGAAAAGGTTGGTCCTATAACTTACCAGGTTTGCGGTCAAAAGTTCAAATAAACGTTTCAAGGTAGAATAGGCTTCGTAGATAGTTCAGGCTTTGTGTCAAGCGCAGCTAAAGCCTAGCTTAGGATGTCACGCCTTTTTTTGGTTTACCAGGCGTCGCAGGACGCTACAGATCTAATTGAAGCCTATTACCGTAACTGCCTTAGGCATAGGCCCACTGCCTTAATCTTTTAGCCCAGTTCTTTGGCTTTCTAGGCTGCGTAGAGGGCAAACGGCTTTGCGTCAAGCTTCGTTTAGGCCTAGATTAGGGTGCTAAGTCTAGTTTTTGGTTTGCTGTTCTATACCTAGACGTTTCCGTTGCTGGCTTATTGATAGATGCTAACCTATGATTATCGTCCTAGGGCATCGCCATTTGCAACTACACTGCCACACACGTAGGTCGTAATACTGTTTTCTGTTGCAGACCTGGCGGAAACGTTTCAAACATCGCTTTGGCAAGTTCGCCTCCTACTTTACTTCTTTCCTCGTCAGCATTGCCATCTACGAAGCCCTTCGCTATGGCCTAAAAGAACTATACGAGCGGATCAACCAGTCAACGCATCAAAGTGATCGATTACCGTAATCCTCTTTAACGTCGTAAAATTTTTATGATAGTTCTGTACATAGTATGAATCAAACTAATGAATTAAAATAACCAAATATAGTCTTAATACTTGAAACTGGGTTGCTGATCTACCGTACTCGTATTCTTGCTTCTTCCAAAGGAGTTATTCCTTTCCAGGATTTGGTCATAGCGTTGTCGACGTTCATTATCTCGTAGTACATCATAGGCGGCGTGAATTCTCTCATTTTTGTCCACATCTTCTCGCGTTGCTGTGAATGGATGATACTGAAGAAGTTGATCAATGTATGCGATCATAGTGTGCGGCAACCCATACGTTCTTGGTTAGCAGGTTGTAGGCATCTCGGAGTTCTTGTTTCGATGCGTTCTGCGGAATACCCAGCAGGTCATAAAAGGTCCTAAAATAGGTTGTTTTTGGACATGACAGGGTTGTTTATATTTCAATCGAGCGGCCAATGGAACCAGTCTTCTTATCGTTGGAAACAAGTGAAGAGAGAGGAGATGCAATGATTAAACAGAAAACAATTGAATTGAGCCAAGAAGCTTAGCTTGGCTAAGCACTTTTCTACGTCTAAGAGGTGCACATGTACCACATGATTTCGGGGGCATTTTGGGGGTAAAAAGGGTAAACTATTATTTGAGTAATGAACGTTTATTTAAGATCGCTTAAAACATTGTGTCGTTCCGTAAGCAAAGTGCTTAAAAATTAAAAAAGTCGAACGTTCGGTTTTTTGTAAGAACTAATGTACAATCTGATTCTTATTCTTTTTAAAAAAACGAATTTCTCCGACTGTTATCACACGCTGAACTGTCACTCTTTGTCCTTTTTACGAAATTGCGTGATATGTTGCTTAGACAACCTGTGGAGCCCCAGTGCACTGCTGCCGCAGACCAGAGCCTCAAAAACAACTTAATAAAATTGCTTTCCAATCGTCATGGTCATGAAGCGTTCAATTTGGGCGGAATGGTGCCGATTGTGCCACAAGCAGGAGTCAATATTAGTCCCCAGGTCATCAGACCTGTTAGTTTAACTGACTTGATGCTCTGATCGCCGACTAGGACAAAGGCGCTGCACCCAAGGTCAACTATGCTCAAACTGAGCAAATATACAGACCATAAACACACGCTTGCGAGTTGCAGTAGCCGTCTTTAAACTTGAGAACAAAACTTACTTATTCAACGTAGCAGAAGTGGAAATCGCTCGATTCCCGAAGAGTCCGACCGTCCTACAGGTGATCATCTTGGGTCACTGGCAGTTGTGCTCCTCCCGTTTTGTAAAATAATAAATACCATGTTGATGTGTCGGTCGCGTGAAACGCGGAATGTGCGAAAACAAATTTCGCAGCAATCGTCGCGACGTGCGTTTTGTAATCGATAGCTTATGATCGTGTTTGTGATCACGGTTTATTCACGTGAACAGAGGTTAGATTCAAATAGATAGACATGAGATTGCAGCTGAGCTAAGAGCGGGCGGTTTTTGCCAACTTTCTGGCTTCCACTCGTCCTGTGACTTCTGCAAAATTTGTATCGAGGCACACTTCCATGCTCCACATTACGTTTTTGTCGTATTTGATGTTGAGAACTTCGAAATAGTTGGCCAGATGGTCCTGCAACGAATGATTAAGCTCAAATTCATTCAGCTATCTGATTTTTGTCTAGAGATGGACTGTAAAACTCACATATTCATCTCTGTGGATCGTCAGATCAAATTCAAAATCTTCATCAGAGTTACAGACGCGTTCTGCGAATATCCGGAGTTCTTTGGCCTCTTTAGAGTTGGAACTGTCTAGATAGTGCTTCTAAAGGGCGTTTAAGAGCTAAAATGATGACATTGACCCACAAAGTGGCTTTCATGACGATCCGCTAGCCGAGCATTGTAATCATTTCGTTTCATCTGGTCGCTAACCGCATTATAAGCCAAATTAAGAGCGCTTATCTCTTGAGCGGCGTTGGCTTTGACCTAAAAAAGGTAAAATTTTGTTTCGATAGCCATGGAATTACCCTTTCGACAGCTGCATCATAAGCTTGTCGGACTTCTGGGTTGGTGTACTCGCTGTGGACGTGAAGAACGGTATAGTGAGTCCTGAAATATTTGGTTTTTTAGTTGATTTCTGATGGCAATGACCAACTTGAACGGCGATCGATGAAATTGGAATTGTCGACAGCTGATGAGAAGAGGAGAGAGGCGACGAGCGAGCATCTTTGCTTGCGGTGAAGGACACGATCACAGTGACTAACCACACACGGCGCGCGTTGTTTATATCGATCACAAGATTTGTTCTTTGAGTTTTCTCAAAATAGGGCAATGCGCACGTTCATGAGCGAACTCTCAGGTCGAATGTCACACGCGCATGTGTGATGCGACTGTTTTTGAACTATTTGTTGATCCTGTAACCATCAATTGATCAAAAATTTAATCAAAATTTTGATCAGTTGATGAATTGGTCAAAAATTGATTTGTTCGGCCGTGGAAACACAGAACTATGATTACTTGACCGGGAATCAGTGAAAATCGTTAGATAAAACCGAGATACCTGACGAAAAGTCTGACTTAGCGGTTCAGCGGTGTCGATAACATAGGAATAAAGTCTTTAAGAGAGAAATCTGAGAGCAATTAGGTCATAGTTCTGCGATGCACGTGCGCTACACAAAACCAGAAATTAGGTCTAGGCCCGAAAATTAGGTCTACGCTCGAAAAACTTAACTTTTAGTGCAACTTTGTAGTCAGACGCTACACACCACCGATGAAATTCTCAACTTGCCACCTAAACTTCACATTGCCATATCTTGGCTCCCGACGCGAATTTCAAAAATAAAACGGATAGCTTTTGTGCGCCTATCCTTTGGCTACAACATATCCAAAAACAAAGCCAAAATTCGAAAAATCGGAGATAAAAGATGTTTTTGGTAGCAAGGAGTAGAAATTTGTTTGACCTAGCCACCTTTGACCTTTCAGCGGTGTCGATAACATAGGAATAAACAGTCTTTAAGAGAGAAATCTGAGAGCAAAAACTCAAGTGCATGTTTAAAGGTGCTGTGAGGGTCGTCAATCCAATCCACGTGTATCTGTCTGTGCCACACGCGAGCGTCAACTGATTACCCAACGACTAAACAAAAGAAAAGTTTATAGACAATTTTACGATTACAAATCATTACATTTAAAACTTTAAACTTTAAAGACATCATAATTTAACACTTCAAAAGGGAGACCAATACAGAGAATAAACGCAACGAATGAAACGAAAACAGCAAGAACACACATAGGAAATTAACCGTCACATCACCATCACAAAACAACAAACAAACGGAAAGGATAGAGATTTATTCAAGTGTTAAACTCTTATCTACATCAACAGGAGAGGATAGAAGATTATGAATACTTAGAAACAACGAACGCTATGGACACAACCCGTGGAAGTGAGAGAGAGGAAGAGAGAGAGAGAGTAGAGAGCAGTACCCGATGCGGACACGTGCTCATTACGAGGTCTCTGAGGTTGTTGAGGGCTGACTTTCGAGTACAAATTCTGCTTCTGAAGACGACGGAGGAGAGTTGGAGGAGGGATCAGGCGGAGATTCAGACGTCCTCGAACGGAACTGTCTTTTGGTTGTTGATTCATCAGGATCTCTGAACAAATTAGATCAATTTTGGCGCCTGTGTGATCCTCAAACCGACCTGCCATCTGAGACCATTTTTCGTTTTGGTGCGCCCGGCATATTTTCACGGTTTATCAACAATTTCAGCTCGCTAAAACGTTGAATTTTAGCAAAGATCATAACTTAAGATAACGCTATACCGTTCCACTTCGCATAGACGCCTTTCAGTGACGTTCAGAGCCGACGCAAGAGCTCTCGCTTCATTTTGCTTGCTTTCGAGGCGTTCGATTTCGGTCTCCTTCAGTTTGACGAGGTTACAGAGGTCCTGAATTCTTCTAAAATGGCACTTTTAGTCATGTTCAACTGGCCGTGTGCCTCTAACCTAGCAGCAGTAGCCGCTTCATCTCGCTTTGCGTCTTCCATTTTTTTGCATTTTTTGGTTTCGACGCGGATGAGACGCGTGAATTCTCTGAAAATCGAATTGAAGTCATGAACGGCATTTCTCCGATCAACTCACTCTTTGATTCTGCTTCCCTCACTTTTGTAGTGAACTTCGGCATCATGAAGGCCGATTTCAAATTGCTTGTTCGCGCTTTCTAGTTCCCTAAAAGCAGAAAAACACCAAAATAGAGGATGATCAGCTCAGTGAAACTCACTGTTCGTGCTCCGCTTTCAAATCCTCAAGAGATTTCAACAGAGCGAATTTCTCCTTTTGAAGACTTGCGATCTCATTTTGAAGATTTCGCTCCAATTCCTTTGCGTTGTCGCACGCGTCTTTCAGCTGGCTACAACACGATCTGTCATGTCATGCATTTGAACAGAAACATACTCTCGAAGGGCTGCTTTCTCAGCATCACATTGCTCCTGTCGTTTCTTCTGTTCGGCTTCCTCTTTCACCAGATCTTCTTGCATGTCCTGATTCGCTTTGTCTAGACTCGCAATCAATTCCTTCAAATCTTCGATTTCAGTAGCGGCTGTTCGGAGTCGGGCAGAAGCTTCCGCTTGGCTTCTGGTGAGCCTTCGGACGTTTTCAACAGATGTCGTCAGTTTACTAAAGTGAGAATTGGGTCAAACAAAGCGTCCAATTTAGAGCCGAAAGCCGCAGAGTAAACACCAAATTCTGGAAAACCTCAACTAATATCTTGTTTGCTTTGGTGCCACAGACACTCGAGCAGACCTGTCTGCGTAGCACACAAACAGACAGACCTATAGGTCTAAAATTAAGCTGTGATTCTGTGTGCTAGGCTTATGGATCAGACGAAGGCTAACTGTCTTAGGCTTTTAGTCTGGTTCATGGCATAAAGGCTTTGCAGGACTTTGCAAGAATTATCGTACAACCGTTGGCTGTTTTCTCGGGTTCAAAGTCCAGAATGCTTTGATCATTGCTGCTTAATGATCGTACTTTACCATAACAGCTTCTGTTTAATGATAGCCGACAAACAGACCCAGCTTGTCTTGACTGATTTTTGTATGCAAACAGAAACAAATACTGTGCAAATCTTACTTCTCGTAGTATGCGGATTGTTTCCTGAGTGCCCTGTTCTCTGACTGAACTGCGAGCAGTTGGTTTTCAGCGTTGTTGGTCGCCTTCGTCGCGTCCTGCACTTCTTGGTTTAATGACAAGAGGCGTCTTAAACAATTTATAGATTAGATAAAGTAAAAAAATGGTCCCAAGTGGATGGATTCAACTGATTTGATTAGCTGATCGTCACCTACTCATTAAATCCCGTAAATTTCTTCTTCAATTCCTCGTTTTCAGTCGTAGCAGCGTGAGCTTTGTCTTCTTCCTCGCGCAGCTCCCTGTTGACTGCAACGAGCTTCTTGGTACACTCTAGGAGCTTGCTAAAATGTGCGATGCTTCTATTACGGTACGTTCAATGCAACGTACTGATCGCGTTCCAAGCTCTTTTCACCGTTCTTCAGCTCGGCGGCCCTCAATCGGTCCTCCGCGTCTTCTCGCTCCTCTTGAATTTGTTCTTCGAATGTTGCCACTTGTCTAAAACGTGAATATTGAACTACCAAATGCTCTAAAAGGCTCGAAAACGTACGTCTGTAAACCGATGATTTGCGATCTGAAAATAAGGTTTTCATTTTGAGCAATGTCTCTAGCCGTCTTGACCTCGTCAAACTCGTTATGCAGTAAGCGGAGGCTGCTAAAACGATCGAAATGAGCATATGCACACGTTACACTCGTGTAAACTAACGTTTCAAGGCCGGCAATGTTAATGTTAAGAGCATCTTTTGAAGTCACTGTTTCGTGCAGTAACTCTTCAACGTCATTTTTCGATATCCTCACCTCTGCAAGTTGGCTAAAAATGGTTTTTATGTAAGGAAAGGAGTTAAATTGTCGAAAAACATGTTAGAATTAGTGAAATTAGCCTGCCGATTCGAGCCGAACCAGGTCGAAAAAGCTCATTAACTGCACGAGAATTTGTCTCATTTGTGCTGTTAACCTTTTAGTCGCTTAATTTGGGTTTAAAACAACAAAAACGGCGAGTTTATTTAAAGAAAACCTCTATATTTGTCGATAACAACGCTTCATTATCGAGCCGAGCTGGAGCAACGCTTCATTATCGAGCCAGCTGGAGCCAGTGGGCTTGCTTTTAGACAAGCCATTTTGGTTTAGGCTTTGGTTTAGTCATTGAATGACGAGGTTACTTAGAGCGCTAAAACTTAGCCGTGGGACAGTGTTAGATGTCCACGCGTCAATTTGACTTATTTTGAAGAACTAACTTCTCAAGATCCCAAATCTTTGCGCCGTTCTCGATCGCAGCTGCGTGCAGTCGGTTTTCCGCATTATTCTGAGCCAACATCAGTTCATTACTGACTGTTGCTAGTTTTCTAAAAGGACATTATTAACTTTTCAATTTTAAGATGAAAAGACTACGATTCAAAGCCGACAATCTGCGCCTGAAAAAGCGAATTCTGCGTTGTACTCGCTTGTAGCTGTCTGTAAACACTGTCGCTGGTCTTCTGAGACTCTTCAAGCTCGTCATGGGCCTTGCGGACGCTGCTGAAAATCATCTTTTAGTCAGATCTAGGGAACTCTACTAGCCACATACCTCTGCAGACCTACAATCTGCGATTTCAAAACAGCATTCTCGTTTGCGGTGGCTTTTACTGCCTTCTCAGCATCATCTCTGGCCGTGCGTACCTCATCGATCTCGTGTTCGGCTGAGTGCAGACACCTGAAAACGGTAAGTTATGTATCGTATAGCATTTTCCCAATATTGTGGTACTTTCAAGTCTCCTATGCTTAATCAACAACAAACCTTTGCAGGTCCGCAACGGTTGCCTTCAAAATTAGGTTTGCGGCTGCAGTAGTCTCGATCGTCGTTTTCGTATCAGCTGCCATCAATCTGAGCTCCTCAAGTTGGCTAAAAGGAAAAACAATGCATAGAGATGGGCGAATGAAACAAAGTACCTTTGTAAACTAGCAATAATCGATTTGTACTCGTTCGAGTTAGACTCAAAAACCTTTGCAGCATCATCTCTGGCCGTGCGTACCTCCTCGCACTCCTGCTCGGCTGATTTCAAGTACCTAAAAGTGGTAGCACTGTAAGAAACAAAAGTTGTGGTCTGTATTGGATTGCATTCAAAAACTGGTCGTATCGAAGGCCACGCTGATCAATCAACAACTAACCTCTCAAGATCGGCGATGGTTGTTTTCAGAGTTAGGTTTGCGGCTGAATTAGTGGCGAGCGTCCTTTTGGTATCGTCTGCCATCAGTCTGACCTCTTCAAGTTGGCTAAAAAGGTTAAAATGCATAGGATCGAGTGAATCAAACAAAATACCGTTCTAAACTCGCAATTGTTGATTTGTAGTCAATTGAAGATGACTCCAAGTTCATCTCAGCTTCGTCTCTAGCCGTGCGTGCCTCTTCGACCTCATGTTCAGCTGATTTCAGGGACCTGAACAAAGAAAAGGTGTCTCTGAGTGTATAGCAATGAAATACTGGTCATATTGAAGGCCACGCTAATCAATCAACAACTAACCTCTCAAGTTCGGCGATGGTTGTCTTCAAACTTATGTTTGCGGCTGAATTAGTCACGAGCTCCCGTTTGGTATCGTCTGCCATCAATCTGACTTCTTCAATTTGGCTAAACAGGTATACAATAAATGGACATAGCTGCTAGAGATTAAGTACCGCTCTAAATCAGAGATACGTGATCTGGACTCAATCAAAGAAGACTCCAAATTCATCTCAGCATCTTGTTTTGCTTTCGTTGTCCTTTGAATCTCCAAATGTACCGCAGTCAGTTTGCTAAATCACAATTTCAGTCTTCTCCTCTACTGAACAACGAACCTTTCTAGATCAGCAACGTTTGTCTTAAGAAGTTGGTTTGCAGCTACAGTAGACTGAACTGTCTTCTTCGCATCATTTGCCGTCGTTATGGCCTCTCCAAGTTTGCTAAAAGAGTTTTGAATGCAAGGACATGAACGGATCAAACAACGTACAGTTGCAGATCTGCAATCATCGATTTGTACTCATCTGATTGAGACTCCAATTGCTGTTCAACATCTTGTTTTGCTTTCCGGGTTTCTTCAATCTCCGAATTTACAGCGGCCAGTTTGCTAAATCGCAATTTCAGTACAAGAAGAGTTATCGCTGATATCAAGTTGCTCTTCAACCAACTTACATCTTATAACCCCCAATTTTATCTTTAAGAACGCCGTTCTCAGTGGAAGTAGATCGGAGTTGGTTCTTAGCTTCCTTGGTCGCCTTCGCCGCTTCCTCATGCTTTTGTTTCGATGCGAGTAAATTGCTAAAATCAGGTTAGATGTACAACTGTGAGGAATCAAGTTTATGGCCTAAACGTTAAACTTTAAACCAATTTTAAAAATTTCAAGCCCCAAGAAATCTTCAAAGATCCAAAAACTACCAACTGATTAAAGTTTAAAGCCTACTGTCCGTTTTGAACCTGACTTGTCGCATTGGTACGCAGAGCTTGTCAACATTCCGTCATCTTCACTCTCTCTAGTAATCAAAACCTAACGATTTTGCGACCGTTTTTCATTGGTCGAGACATTCAAACAGACAACAAGACGCCAACGAAAACGTTAAACTCAAATTTTGATGTTGCATGCAACATTGATACGCAGTGCTGACCAAAATGAGCCACAAAGCAATTTAAAACGATTGAACCAGTCGGATGAGTGGTTTGTCAGCGATATTTCAGAGCTACTTTCCGCATAAACTTCTTCAATTTTAACATTACAATAACATTAGAAAGAGGTATGATCAGCTTCTTATGATAAGCTTTACATGCATGCAAATTGAAAGCTGGTTAAAAAGTTTTTTAATTTTGATATGCATTTTGTTATACAATGCCTCCTCACCCCTCGACGGAAGCAATTTCCTGTTTGAGTTTATTGCACTCCTGCACCGCAGCGTCGAGGCGCTTTGTTACATTGTCGGTGTTCAAATTGGCCGCGATGAGTCGACTGAAATGAAAAGTTAGAGAAGCTCAACTTGGGTTGCATGAGAACACAAAAATCACTGAAAAACTGGAAAAGTACCTTTCAGATGCCAGAGCTTTCGCTTTGAGACTCTCATACTTCACCACAGCAGCCTTCAGTTTCCGTTCTGAATCCTCCTGTGCTTTGACGAGTTCCTTGTTTTTCGCATTTGTTGCGGACAGTTTGCTGCAATTGAACAATTGAATTAAGACCAGAAACCTTGAATTAAGCACCATTTGAGCATGTGCTTCTCAGCGTTGACAGCCTTCAGACCCTCTTCCAACTTGGTGTTCAATTGTTGCTGTTCCTCTTTGGCATCGGAGAGCTGTTGTTCAACTGTAGTAAGATGAGTTGCGCTGTCTTCCAAGGCTTCCGTTAGTTTTGCGTTCTGATTTGTCGCCTCTTGAAGCTGGCTGAAATATAAGAATGTAGTCTGAATCACGTGGTATCAAAGATTTGGTGTAGAAATCCATGTTTAAATTCTGTTTTAGACTAGAAGGCAGCAAAAACGGTGAATAATGGTGTTTTCCATGCATTAGGCATCAGAGGCCTGAACTGCCATGCTCACTTACGTGGTAAGGTCGTCGCTTTTCGTCCGCGCTGCTTGTATCTCATCCTTCAGGCCATTGCTCACGTTCTCCTTTTCTGCGGCAATCTTTGCGAGGTTTCCATTCAATAGAGCAGCTTCTTCGAGTTGCCTAAAGTTCATCCTTTGCTAAAATGAAAATTTTAAATCAACTAACCTTTCAACATCATCGATTTTCGCTTGGAAAGCGTTGTTCTCGCGCAAAGCTGATTCTAGCCTGTCGCTGGTATCATCCAACTTCTGTTCAACAGTTCTGAGACGATTTGCGTTCACTTTCGCTGCCTGTATCTCATCCTTGAGGCCATTGCTCACGTTTTCCTTCTCTGCTGCCATTTTTGCGAGGTTTCCATTCAGCTCTTCGATTTGCCTAAAGTTCATAATTTACTTAAATGAAACGTTCCAAGTCAACAAACCTCTCAGCATCATGAATTTTCGTTTGCAAAGCGTCGTTCTCGCTTAAAACTCCGTTGACATCTTCTAGGCTTTTTTCAAAGTTGATTTGCATTTGATGCTGCTTTTCTTCTGCGTTGCACAACTCCTGTTCAAGAGTTCTGAGACGATTTGCGTTCTCTTTTGCGGCCTCTTGAAGTCGGCTGAAACAGAAGAGGTTACGAAAACAACCATGCTTTGAACAAAAAACGCAATATATGCTGCTTTGAAAAGAATGCCCAACAGGCTCATGCGACAGCTGATCAGCCATTTCTATTTAAGGCCAGTGTACATAGTAATGTTCCTTACTTGGTAAGGTCGTCGCTTTTCGTCCCAGCTGCCTGTATCTCATCCTTGAGGCCATTGCACGCATTCTCCTTCTCTGCAGCCAATTGCGTAGCTGCTTCAAGTTGCCTAAAGTTTTTAATTTACTTAAATGGAATTTTCTAACTCAACCAACCTCTCAATGTCATGAATTTTCGCTTGGAAAGCGTTGTTCTCGCGCAAAGCAGAATCGAGATTTCTGTTGGCGTCATCCAAGTTGCTGCAAATGAACGAGTTAAGAACAAAATCTGTGTGATCTACAAGAACCTTTGGAATAGATTCTTTTCAACGTTGATGTCTTCTAGGCTTTTTTCAAAGTCGATTTGCATTTGATGCTGCTTTTCTTCTGCGTTGCACAACTCCTGTTCAACAGTTCTGAGACGAATTGCGCTCGCTGCCGATGCAGCAGTCAGTTTTGCGTTTTGATCTGTCGCCTCTTGAAGCTGGCTGAAACATGGAAATTTACTCATGAAATACTGGATTCCAGCAGCCCAAAATATAAGCAAAATTGGTAATTATGTTGCGTTGCTAGAACGAATCCCAATAAGCCTATGAGCTAGCTGAACTACCATTCTAATTGATGGTCATTGTAAGGTTGATCTGTTCACTTACGTCATTAGGTCGTCATTTCTTCTCTGAGCTGACTCTAACTCATCATTCAGGTCATTGCACGCGTTCTCCTTTTCTGTGGTCAATTGCGTAGCTGCTTCAAGTTTCCTAAAGTGCAGATTTCACGTGAGTGTACCCTGCACAAGCAACTAACTTCTGAATATCGTGGATGTTTGCTTTGAAAACGTTGTTCTCGCCAGAGCTGATTCAAGTTTGTAGCTGACATCATTCAAATTTCTGCAATAGATTGAGTTAACAACAGAAACTGTGATCTGCGAACCTTGTGAGCAGATTTGTTTTCCCATTGGCGCTTGCTAGACGTTCTTCAAAGTTGATTTGCATTCGTTGCTGTTCCTTTTTGGCTTCGCTCAATTCCTGTTCAGCACATTGAACAGAATTTCTATGTTCCTTCAGGGCAGCTGTGAGTCTCGCGTTGTCTTTTGTTGCATCTTGAAGCTGACTGAAACATTACCAAGTATTTGAACTACATGAAATCAACATTTGGATGGTTTAAACCGCGAGTTTTACTTTTGAAAAATCTGCAAAAATGGTCAAGCATGTTGCGCAGCACCATTTAAGCGCTACAATCTGTATTTGGCACTGTCATTTCTATTGACGGTTGTCGTAATTGTTTCACTTACGTGATAAAGGCGCCATTTATCGTCCGAATTGATTCTATCTCCTCCTTTAGGCCATTGCACTCGTTCTCCTTCTCTACGGTCATCTTCGTAGCTGCTTCAAGTTGCCTTAAATTTACAATTTACTAGAAGAGACCTTGAAAAGTCAACTAACCGCTCAATGTCAAGCATCTTTGCTTCAAAGGCGTCGTTCTCGCGCAAAGCTGAATCATTCATAGCCTTCTGAAGCTCTTTTTTCTCGGTCAGAAGAGCTTGTAGACTTGCGTCATCATCGATTTTGCTCTTCGCAGCTACGGAGAGTTTGCTAAAGAGTGAATGAAAAGTAGCAAATTGTTATCATCAATGTGCACTAACCCTTCAAGCTCATCGACTTCAGCGGTCAATAGCGCCACTTTAATCGCAGCAGACTGAAGATCACTCTTGAGGCTCTCTGTAGCTTTTGCAGCCAGCTGGGCCTCTTCATCAGCAGAGGTCAGTTTGCTGAAAAGCGACCAAGTGAAACAGGAACAAAAATTGTCAATTTAATCTAATAATGCCGTTTTGTCTATCATCGTACCTTCCAAGCTCTACATTGTGCTGTAGTAAAGACCGTCGTTCCTCATTGGCAGCGTTGAGCTCCTCTTCCAAGGCTTTCAAACGCCCGTTGTCTTCTACCGTAATGGTCATGCGCCTGGCAACTTCATTCGTGGTTTGTTCCAACTGGCTAAAACATATTCGACTTGTTAGGCCAAGTGTTAAGGATTAGACTTGTTAAGTGATTAGAAATAGTGAAACAGTACACTGTTTGAAATTTTGCAATTTTACAATGTCCACGTCACCCCCGTAATGATATGGAGTATAGCGCGTTCCTTCCGGGCTCGCTCGAACTGGCTAGAACGCAAATTAAGCAGTTTAGGTAGATTGAATGCGCGTCATTAAATAAAACAAAAACAAAGACATGATTTAAGCAATTTGTGATGATCTGACAGCTTCACAACCGCTAATCATCGTACCTGGTAAGCTTTTCATTGTTCTGCAGCAGTGCTTGTCGTTCCTCAATGGCAGCGTTCATCTGTTGCTCCATGGTTTTCAGACGCTGTTTATCTTCTTCCGTCGTGGTCATGAGCTTTGCAATTTCTTTCGCGGCTTCTTCAGAGTGGCTGAAAAACAATCGAATTAATAGGAAACTCGCTAATACACAACTGCTTGGTTTTTTTAAAAAATTTTGTCAGTTTCAATTTATCACCGTTTCTAAAACCTTGAGAGCCTCAAAACGTAAAGCAGTTTGTGATCTTGCGCTGTCCTCTTCACTACAATCATCGTACCTTTTAAGTTCTCCGTTGTTCTGCAGCAGACAACGTCGTTCCTCGTTGGCAGCTTTGAGCTCTTTCTCCAAGACTAGTAGACGTTGTTTGTCTTCTTCCATGAGCATAGCGCTCTTCTCCATAACTTGTGTGAAGTGGCTAAAACAAAACCGACTGTAAGCCGACTCAGGTAAAAGGCAAAGTAGTCGGGTGTGATAGTGCAAAAAGGGCAACAAACGTACAATTTAAGCTCAGCAAGCTTCGATTCGTTTACAGCTTTATCGGTCGAATTGTTCTCTGTGTTCTTGTCGGCTGCTTTCTTAGCGTCAATCATCTCTCCAACTTGATTTCTGGCTGCACTCAATTCACTAAACATATGAGGATGAATTGGAATGAATAAACTCAAGTAAATCTACATTTGAAGTTCTCCATTTGTCAGTTTCAATGAACGCCGTTCACTGTCCGCAGCATTGAACTTTTGCTCGAGAGTTTGCAGACGCTTTTGGTTTGCTTCTGTGATCGACTTGAGACGCGAACTCTCCCTCGTAGCATGAGCAAACTGACTGAAACCAAAGCATCAAGTAGGTTTGTTGGAATAAGGCTAATTCAAACGTATTTTATTTATAGTAAAATCGTATGAAATCGACGTAATTGTTCAAACGTTCAAGTTGTTTTGAGTGCAAAATGGTCTGAATGGTGACATCAACACCTTCTTAATTTGAGCATGCTGTATTTCTTCTTTGGTTTGACCATTTTCGCTCTTGTTAGCCATAAATGATGTTTGAAAAAAACGCAAAAAGATTATTTCCCAGTAACTGAACTAAACTACTAAACTAAGCAAGCTATGGTATGGCTTTTAATTCGTTTTTTGTCTGAAAAATTAACTGAAGCGGGAATTTCACTCAGTAGATCATTTTTTCAGAGTTTGGTAAACGATAAAAGCACCAGAACTGCTGTTATTTTGTTCAATCAAAGCACCAAAAACGTACATTTCGAGATCTGCAGCTTTCCTCTGGAAAAGTTCTTTCTCCGCTGAATCCGCTTGCAATTTGTTGTCAGCTGCCTGCTGAGCTTTGGTTGCCTCTGTAGCACGGTCGTTTGCTACGAGCAGTTTGCTGAACAACTAGAGTACTTGAGCGAAACGACCGAATTAACCGTACGTTTTGAGATCCGTATTCTGTTTCAATACATTGCCATAGTTGCTTTGAAGAGATTGTCGCTCTTTGTCCAAGGCGTCGAGCTGTCGCTGCATTGTTTTCATCTTGTTTTCGCTCTCGTTCACGATCGTCGCAAGCTCATTTTGCTTCTGTTGTGCTAGTTGGCTAAAACACAGCAATCGTTAACGCTTCACCTTCGATTATCGAACAAAGACGTCTTGCATTCTTGCACCATATGGCTGTAGGAGTTGTAAAAAAGCCAAAAACGCACCTGTCAAGCGTTCCACCATTACTTTGTGCAGTTTGATTTCTTTCTTCGAGTCGCTTTGCAAGTTTGTCTCGTTCGATGGCCACTTTCTGAAGCCTTCTCTGAGTATTCTCCAAGTCCCTAAAATGCTACCGTACCGACATGAAATCAACTAAAAGAGCAACATACTTTTCGATTCGACAGGTTTTCACAAAAAGCAGACTATTACTTTTCATAAAGGCTGATCGCTCTCGGTCGACTTGGTGGAGCTGCGCCTGTAACTTTTGCTTCTCATCCATTGGACACTCCGGAAGATCCTCCTTTTCTGCTACGGTATCCGCTAGCGACTCGTTCATTTCAGTCGCCCGATCGATCTGCCTAAATCAAGGAAAATAACAAAGAGTTTAGATTGGTCAAGTTTTAAAGATTTGAAAAACGTTCTACACTAAACTACTAAGGCAGTCAGCCTTAGCTGACCAAAGCCTGAACGCCTTACGAAAGCCAAAACAGTAGGCTAAGCACTCTCATTTAGCCTAAGCGGAGCGTTAGTACCTTAAACAACATTTATATCCAAGTGACTCACGCATTCAACTCCGCGATACGTTTCTGTGCTATCCTCGATTCCTTCTTCAAGCGTGTGTTTGCGATTTTCAGAGCGCTTTCGTTCTCCTTCCTCAACTTTCTCAGATTCGCAATGTTCTGTTGTCGGGTGCTCCTGCTGAAGAGAATAAAACGTAAATTGATTGACTTGTTTGTCACGATTGAAGGACAGTTTGCGAAACTGTTCACAGTCCTCTCGCGAACCTGATTAGCGTGTCGGTGCTCGCTTGCTCCAGGTTCAACTGTTCAGTCAACGAATCGCGTTCTTTTTCCAATTGAGCGACCATCCTAAACAAATTTGTAGTTTGATAGAATTCACAGATAGTTTGATAATCAATCCAGCTCAGCCTTTGCGCTCATTTAAAATGGTACAGCTCAAGCTCCACGCAATCACCCCGGACACCGTCCAACGAGTCCGCTTGTAATGAATCAACCTCATCAGCCAAGTCACTAAAAAAGCTGTCAATTACGGTATGATAGTCAATAACGAAGCTTAACAGCACCCAGTCACCCAGGTAGCAAGTTCTTAGCGCCAAGTTACTTTGACTTTAAAGCTACCGTAACCGTCTTTTCGTGTAGCAATTGGCTTGCGAGGCTTTTCAGCGCTTTTGACCGGTTGTCAGATCTGTGATTCCTTGAGAAACACGGATTTTGCTTGGCTTGAACTGCATTGATTACTTAATTCTTGTTTTTCTACAATTTTAAAGTAAAACTTACTCTTTAACTTCTTCCAAATCATCCTCAACTTCCTCCCGCTGCCTGAAACAAATTTTAATCGGCACATTTCACTAGTTCAGCCACTATCAAAAGCTTACGTTGTTAGGATTTCAATAACCAGACATGAGTGCTTCCAGACATCTTCTGGTTTTAGCATGTAATGATCTGTTCGATTGACAACTTCCACAGTTCTCTGGCTCTTTTTTCTCTCTATATCCAACGATCTGAAACTACTAAGAATAAGTACATTCCGTTTATGGAGTTGCGTGGTAACCGCTTTGGAAAATAATGTTAAAAACCCGATTCCGCTGTTTTAAGGAATCGGTATTCGCAAAACAAATTGTAATCATTGTTTTCAACGTTAATTAAAGACCTGAAAAAATAGTTAAAGGCCTAAAACAAACAAATGTACCGCTTCAGCGTGGCAACTTCGCCAAGAGGTGTCACCACCGGCTGTTCAGCGTTTGCAGGTGCAGGAGGTTCAGGTGGAGTTGAACAAGAAGTCGAAGTTCCCGGCTGACAATCATCACTAAAAACCAATTGCTGTAATTCAGTGGTTGCACAATTGCAACTTACTCTTCCTCGTTGTATTTGGGACGTTTCACAGCGGGTCGCGACGTCTGTGAGCGCGTCGTGCGACGCGTCGCTGGCATCTAAGCTTTTGGAATAGAAGGAGGTTTAAAAATCGTTTGTTTACCTTTGGATTTGAAAGGATTCAATGTATCGACCTGCTGTATGTTTGTACCGTATCTAAAATTGAGCAAATTGTGATTTTTAGAAATGTTTAAACTCATTAATAAGAAGGTTCAACTCGTTATTTAGGTCAATTACACGGTAAACTATGCCAAAACCGTTGCGTCGTCGTCTCTCAGCTAAGAAATAGAGACAACGGCGCGTCTAACAGATTTTTCAAATCCTCATTTGCGATCCGCTTGGCGCGAACCAAAATATTCAAGTATTGCACGCGCTGAGAGCCCGCTGCCGCCCTTTACGGTTAGGTCGCAGATCAAAATCAAGTGTCCACTGCTGCTGCTGCTGCGGCTAACACTTATGCGCCGCAACATTTGGGTGTGCGCTGTGTAATGTCCGAGGGCTACGACTGGCGACGTGACCTTTGCGTCTATTGCACGAGACTATTAGTTGCGCATATCATATGTGCACAGAAGCGTTTTTCAACAACAAACTTGATGTCAGTAGAGCGAGATAGCATTGCGTTCGGGGAAACGCTGACCAAAGCGCTTAATTTTAAATTATGCTCGCCGCCGGTTGCATTTGAAATTTTCAGACCAGACGCAAATGAGCAAACGCTCAAGCTCAAGCTCACGTTGCGCAAAGCCTAAACTCAAAGCAGAAGCTCTGAACGTCAAAATGCAACGCAACGCAAGTCGTTTTGTATGTTCCGAGGTTGCGTAAACTCTGAGACAGCGTCTGCGGTGAGTCAAAGGGGCAGTTACGGTATGGCTAGTCGAGAACGCAGTCACGGCAAAACGCAGAATATGCACTAACACTACGCCGGACATCCGGCGGCGAGTTGCCTTTTCCAATAAAAACTACGCAGACAGTCGGTGTCTGTCGCGGAGATGGAGACAGATAACGCGCAGGTGTCACTCGCACCTTGACTTGCGCGCCGCTAATCTCTTAATAAACATGATTGCGCAGCGCCGCAAAACAGATGTTCGGCTGGCTTGGACCTTAAGCACGCTGACCCCGTACCATTGCCATCAGGGCGCTCCGCTGCTTTCATTAGTTGTAGTGCACTATGGACGTAAACACGCTGTGATCAAAAGTTGACGCCTTTGGCTCGTAAACAACACGATGCTTGGGAGCGCGCAGCACGCAGCCGTAAACAACGAATGTCACATGATATCGTTTGCGGTTGAGGAGTAAGGATTTTTGAGTAGGTAAGGGTTGCCAAGCAACGTTTACACAGCACTCAAAGACTACGGTAACGAGGATTAATCAAATGCAAGAGAGCACTAGCAACTTCAAATTTTTTATCGACGAGAAATTGGTTTCATTTCACTTCAAGGAATGCACGACTACTTAACGTCGATCTAGCTACAGTAATTTGCCAAAATCTGTTGTTGAGTGGTTACGGTAGGTTGACTAAACGACTACCGTAACCACTCAACCGTACTACAATTAGAACACGGAATTCATGGAATTCGAAGGGAAAAAATTCAAAATTTAATTAAAATTCATCATTCCTACACGAATGAGATCAACAGCACCTGTGAGGCGCAGAAACGACAGTGCCATCCGCGGCAAAACAACAGCGCGTTTATGGCCAAACAAGGTTACGAAAACAAGCCGATTCTCACATTCGAATGTGAAGAAGACGACAACTTTACGACTTCACGACGACAACTGTTGTTGAGTGGTTACTGTAGTTACGAACGAATACATGAATGATAACGTCTTTAAGGTTTGGTTTTCTTTGATTAGAATTGATGTTACTCTAAATTTGAGTGAAAACGCGATTGACTACATCAATAGGGATCTGGCTACACTATTACGCGCAACCTACTGTTGAGTGGTTACGGTAGGTTGAGCGAATGAATCAAGAAATTCTATTTTACACCTGACACCTGAACGGCAACGTCTTTAAGGATTGGTTTTCAGTTAATTTTGGGTTACAGCACTCATAACCACTTAAAACTGGATCTCGCTAACTTACACTCGTGTTGAGTGGTTACGGTAGCCAATGACGCAACAAATTCTGCAACATTTTTTAAGTAAACAGGGTTTCAATCAAGCCAACTGCTGCACAGCAACACCAAAAACCGTCAAAATCATTAAAACGACACTCAAATCGAGTAATCGAGACAAACAAACTCTGGCCTAAAAACGCCACACGCCGTCGCTCCGAGCTCGGAGAAGCGACGGAATGGATACGCTGCTGTGCGTCGTCGTTGCTATGCAACGCCGCCTAGCTTCACACACCTAATATGTTTTGCCGTGGAATGACTAACGACTTCGCAGGTGATTGCGTTGACAAAACGCGACGGAAAAGGTGTCTGTGCGGAGGAAATAGGCAAAAAAACGCGATAAGACAGAGCTGCTCATAACATCGAACAACACGAAAACATCAGCATAACCCAATATCCGTCAATTAGTGACACGTTTTGAGTGTCATCGTGCTTTCAAAACGAATTTTCATCAATTTTTTACAACTTCACAAAATGCTAAGCTAGGCTAAGAGGCCAGAAGCAACAGTTAACGTCAGCGTTGACCAGAGTCAACACGATCACCACACTGACACTCAAAATCCAAAGACAGATTAGAGACTCCTCCTTCTGGCCTAAAAATGCCGCACGCAAACGCGCGGCGCATACGATGAGATGAAATGGATGTTCAGCTGCGGCGTTGCTAGGCAGCCTAGCAGCCTCACACACTCACACCTAATACTACTTACTCTGTGTAGCTGGGTAATGCCGTCGCACAGGTGAGTCGAACAAAGGAGTGAGTGAAAACTCGCCGCGCACATGAGGGAATTGAAAGACATTCAAATGTGATATTGAGAGTGCGTCATAGCCATGTCAAACCGACTTTGAATTCAATGCTGTTTTGAGTGTTAGCGGAGAGAGAGAGACTAATTGACTCATCTGTCAGAAAATGTTGTCGACACGCATGTTCAAGTCCTAGAACAAAGTGGGCTTCAAACGAGCGTAGTTTGTTCTCAAAATACAGAATCTGCGATCGGAGAAGCGCGGATACAGCTACTTCCAAGTGAAATTAGTGAGACAAAGCCGATTGGACAGAGAGAAAAGCCCAAATCTTGTTTTAAGCCTGCTGCTCGTGATAACTGAAATTACTGGCACCGCATCACTCCAATGACTAAGGCCGATCGGTTGTCTACGACATGTTTTTACTGAGTTTTTAAAACTTGCCCTTTAAAAAGTCTGCCCTGCTGCCGCACTGACTGTCGCTGTTTGTGTATGTAAAGGCACTCTCTCTGTGGGGCAGAGAGGTGACAGAACGAACGGTTGGCTGTTTGTTGCTTTGTCCGTCGGTGGCGACGTGCGTCTTATGAAAAAAATCACAACAAAATTCAATTTAACACTGAAAACAAGTCAAAAATCATGAATTGGGGGCCTCAGCACAGGAAGCACTACAAATATCAGCCTTAAACCCATAATTTTGCCTATTTCCACTAACGACGTCTCACACATCAGCGGTTGGCCTAAAAAACGCATCAAATAGGGACGCCTTAGGCTCCCACAAGCATGGTTACGATATGCGCCGATCGATGCCTGCCGCGGTGCTATTTTCCCTGGCCAGCTTCACTACGGTCAGTCGTTTCAACTCCTCAGACCCTCTAAATTTAACTGATTCAACCAATGCGATTGAATACTGATGGTCGAGCACGCGTCTGTCCTCTATAAGCGGCAGTGCTCTTTAAGCGCAAAAGTGCATTTTTTAGATCAAAATCACGAAATAAGAATTTTTCAAGTGCTAACGCTGCTTTGTTTCTGCCTCTCAAATCTCCAAATCACGTAAACGTGAGCGTTTAACTCTCTAAAGTCATTAATTCAAATTGACCAAAAACAAAATTATTTCAAAATTCAAAAACAAAAACAATCAACGACCAATCAAGCATAATGGAATGCTTGTTGAGTCACACATAACAACGCTTGGCTTGACTGCCTAGAACAATAATAATGCCTTTGCGTCTCAGGCAACATTTAACTAAGCTTTCCGCTAAAGCCTACGTCACCGAAAGCATTTAACAAGTCTAACGTCAAAAAAATTGATTAAAGAGCGCAAAGTGCGTAGTTATGACAGTCGGTGGACTATTGCGATATCACCCTGAACACGTTACACAGGTGGCAAATAGCGCATTAAGCTAAAACGGTTGCCAATGCGCCCCAAAACAAAAATTTTATATTTTCATGCGCTAACTCCATTGTGGGCCCCACATACAGTGTCCAGCTCTATGAATCAGCTCTCAAAACTCGTACAGATTCGCATATGACTAACGCAATGCGTCGATAAACCCCGATGAACTCACCTAGAATCCACGCCATCAGCGCAAACCGACAAACGCTCAAATGCTATTGTTCTAGTCACTCAGGCGGCGCGCGTTGTTATGAGTGACTCAACAAATTTCCCAGTCGACTCGTGTGGTCGTTGAACGATGAACGCTGGCCATAAAACTAAACTAACAACAAAACCAGGGTCTGGTAAAATAAGCTCTGCTTTGCGTACAGTTTAAAGCTTTTGCTTATGAACCACAGATGAGTATAACGCAAGTCTATTAAAACGACCGAGTTCAGTGGATGGAAGGGACATAAAACTAAACTAACAACTAAACTAAGCAGAACTGAAATTAGCTCACAATTGAAACCTCCAAATCTATCACAACAATCGAGACCGAAGAAAGGATATTGGCTTGGACGGCACTAAAAGCATTCGCGCCACTATTGATAGCTGACAAACCGATTCACATTCGATTTTGCAAAGCGATAGCCTCCCAAAACCACCCAGCTTCACAGCGCGCGCTAACGCTGAGTCGGCGTAAAACACAGCAAAACATAAGTGTCAAAAATCCGTTGAAAACAACAAGGCGCATAAGCCAGAGCGCTTTGGCAAATGACTAATGAAATAACAAAGGCATGAATGCGTCAAGCGAAATATAACCACGTTTTTTGATATGAGCGAAAACAACAAACTGTCATGCGCTTATTGGACTCAGGCAGCCTAGGTGAGAACACACAATAAGAGCGCGTTGCTGATTAGGCCTAAATTATCGAGGGGTTTGTTTTTCAGCGATTTGTTTTAGCAAATTGTGACCGTAGTTTCCTTTCACGAAACACTTTAAACAGTTTAATCAGCAAAAACACCAAAAGATACACACAGTTAATGATTGCGAAGCTAATTAATTACAAAGGCGCGCGTGAGTGAAAACAACGAAAAAGTCAATTCAGGAGCTTTAGGCTGCGAACTTAATTAAGAGCGCGCTGTTGAATAAGCCTCAATTATCGAGGGATTCGTTTTTGAGATGTGTTTCAACAAATCGCGGTCCGTTTCTAAGATGTATTTTTATAGAACATGACATTAGTGTCCTTTCAAACAACAGCAAATATCCTAGCAACACGTAGTTTAGGCAGCAAAACACCAGACGACAAACATAGCTAATTAGTGGCCATATTTTCAATAAAGACAAGTCGATGCCTTCAATGAATGACTACGTCAATTGCAAAGGCATTAT
This sequence comes from Steinernema feltiae, assembly GCA_007213375.1. Taxonomy (NCBI): domain Eukaryota; kingdom Metazoa; phylum Nematoda; class Chromadorea; order Rhabditida; family Steinernematidae; genus Steinernema; species Steinernema feltiae. The sequence goes on from MQUG01003359.1 coordinate 139,034, forward strand.
TGCTTCAAACGACATTTTACCACGTTTTGCGTTATGAGCGAGAACAACGAATTCAGGCAGGCTGAGAATGCCCATTAGAAACGCGCTGTTGAATAGGCCGCACTAATTGAGGGGTTCATTTCTGAGATGTATTTTCACAGAACGTGACCTTAGTGTCCTTTCAAAACCAAAAGACACGCACAACTAATGAGTGCCTACGTGTCGAATATAGACAGAGCATAAGTCTATGCTTTGACGAATGACTAAGCAAATTACAGACGCGCTATCATTGAAAACAACGAAAAAGTCAATTCAGATGCTTTAAGCAGCGAAAGCCCATGAAGAGCGCTTTGTTTCTGAGGTCTCAATTATGGAGGGGTTCATTATTGAGATGCATTTTGCCAGCAATAGCAGACACGAACAGCTCATACGTGCCCACGTGTCCAAAACAGACAGAGCACAAGTGTTGGCCTTTAACGAATGACTAAGCAAATTACAAAGGCGTTCGCCTCTCGATCGACATTTAACGCATTCTATGCATCTACTAACAGCAGCAGACTTTTAAAATACGCCGTAATTTCATTGTTTTTTGTCTCAAAAATCAGTTAATTGCGGAGAACACTAACAGCTAGAACACTCTAGAGATATTCACAATGAGTGTGGCCTCTTCTACGTGCAAAAACGAAATTGCGCTGTAAAACAGCACAGAGCATCGGCCATACGCGGCCTCAAATTTTCAAATTTTTGTTATTCACAACAGAAATATTACGTAAACAAATGAAACCGAAAACTCCTGACTGCCAGCGAGCAGCGCACTCGTCTGCCCTGCTGCCGCACTGACTGTCGCTGTTTGTGTATGTAAAGGTACTCTCTGTGGGGCAGAGGGGTGACAGAACGAACGGTTGGCTGTTTGTTGCTTTGTCCGTCGGTCGCGACGTGCGTTTTATGAACAAAATCACAACAAAATTCAATTTAACTCTGAAAACGAGTCAAAAATCATGAATTAGAGCGTTTGAGGGCCTAAGCATAGGAAGCACTACAAATATCCGCCTTAAACCCAAAATTTTGCCTATTTCGCACACCAACGACGTCTCACACATCAGCTGTTGGCCTAAAAACCGCATCAAACAGGGACGCATCGCGCCAGTAGGCTCGCACAAGCATGGTTATGATATGCGCCGCCGACGACCGATACTCAAGCCTCCGCGCCGCGGTGCTAAGCTTAATTTCACGGCGACGGCGGCGCCGCAACAAACGACACACGTCGATAACAACGCACTTCTTTAGCCCCGGCGATGGAGCGCCCGCGACGCGGGCTGGCAGCATCAGCCGAGCAGCAGTGCGCGCGCGCGCGCTGAACACCGCCGGCGACGGAGCCGCCGCTGCCGCCGCCGCACACATTGTGACGCTGACGGCCGGGGAACGATGTTGCGTCTTGTTTGCTGCAACAGAGTGCGAGCAGCGAGAGGGGCGACTCTGCGTGCGGCGGCGAAAGTGAACAACTGACGCGAGATTGAGGCTTTTTTATTGCTTTGTATTTAAGAACTGGTTTCATTATTAATTTGATTATGAAAGCGTGGTCGTCCGGTAAAAGCTCCGTGGGAGCGGCGGTTGCGCCGGGTAGCTGACTACTCTACAAATACAGCGCGAGAGAGACGAAGAGAGAGACGGAAAAGAGGCTTCTGAGAATGTGGGTAAATCGATTTTTTGCCTGCTCAACAATTATCAATGTGCGACACACGATGCGATGCTATCGAGCACAACGCAAGATCAGCGGAGAGCACGGAAACGAGAGAATCGACTGGCTAGACTGTCCTCTCCTCCTGCGGGGCTAGAATGAGAATGAGACGCGCTCAGCGCGCTGCAAAGTTCTGATGACTTCACAACACATGTCGAACAATAGGCAAAATGGAGAAATTTTTGCGGAGAAATCGATTTTGCTGAATGCTGAAAGCACAATTGCCAGCGAGAAGAGCAAAGCGCTATGAACGTGGATTTTGGATAAAATGTGTTTTCTGCTCTTTGGCTTTGTGCTAATAGGAGCAACTGATGGTGGCATGAGTGGACATGAGCAAAACAGTCCTGAGCTTAAATGAGAGTCACTTCCTCGTGGATCATTCAAAAAACATACAAGTGTCGCAGGCATGCGCAAGATTTCCGCAGGATAAGGATAACAAACTTGCATTAGGCCAGTAGAGGTCTAGCGAAACCTGGTAATTCATTTTTTCTAGACGAAACACTCAAGTTATACCTCAGTTTAGCAGAGCACAAAGCCCGAAACGCCATATGAAGCTTTGTCTGGTCAAGAACCGACCATTATTGTCCGTTACCGAACTGCACTGGCCCGGAGCGCTTTACAGAGAGCCGATTTTTATCAATCTTATCACCTTGTCATGTCCGAAAACGACGGAAAACGTGTGCTAACATCACATTTTTTGTCTGAAATTTCAATTTGTCTGTTTTCGCTATCACTTACGTCTCCTTTGTATTACAGTACACACGCACACTTGTATCCAATAAAATGATAGGAAACTTACAATAAAACAACTATAAAAAGGTGATATGACGATTACAGGACGTTAAATGATCAGAGAAGAGGATGGAATGCTGAAAACAACAAATATTTTTCTAACAGAGGGTGCTGGGGGTTAAAGGACGGGATTTTTGAAACAATGCTGAACAGAGAGACTAAAATGAGATCAAAGAAAGTGGAGAACATGAGAAACATCAAATAGCTCCTGGGGCATCATAGAACAGGAACTGATCACGCATAAGACGAAAATGCATAAAAAACAGGCTATGTAGCAAGGATCAGGCCTGCTTGATGCAACCGGGCGACGAAGATGACGAGGTAGTCGAGCTGTTTGCATCACAGATTGTATTGAATACCGAAAGCAATGATTTACCCATTAGATTGATGAAGTTCTATGGCTGCGCCCATAAAAAGCTGCAAATCTTCATCGTTCACTTTGCCCGGTGCCTGCTGATCAACGTGCTCATCTCCCGCCTGATGCTTGATGACACGGACCGTTGAATGCGAATTCTCTGTTGGCGGTCTGCTGCTCACCGGCGTCATTAGAGCTCCGAGGCTTTGAGCGCTTCTGAATATCAAGTGAAATTAAAAAAAAAGCGTTTACAGTGCTCATGAACTCACGATTGAAGCGCTTGAGAGCTGCAGGCCGAAGCAGACATTAGAGCGCCTCGTAGATGCGCGGTCATTTTGTTCAGCCCGGCTACCAAATACTCCAAGTGCATCTTCTCTGCACGCAACCGATTGTTCTCATCTTCTATTCGTTGAGTTCTCTCTCGGTGGGCCATTTGCTCAGCGTTTGCATGGTCGATTTTCATTTTTTCGAATGAATTCAGAATGGACCTAAATATTACAGTTCTGGGAGTTGTGCGTAGTTAATGAAAGGAGGTTTTTTTGTTGTTATTAAAGTATTTTAGCGTTTTAAAGAGGCAACTTCCTGCAAAAGGCTTTCAGATCACTCGGAAATTTGACATAAAGTTGGATTTTGAGCTAAAAATTGAAAAAATCACGTAGACAGTGCCGAGAAGTCTACTGACAGCCGGTTGTTTATCGATTCAAGGCCATTCAACCACATTTCTATGCCTCCTTAGCTGTTGTTGGCCAATTCGACGCTGTAAAGTACCGCTCGATACACTCAAAACAACCGAAAAAACAGCCTGATATGGCAACGAACAGTGTATGTGAGATCGTACGTTGATTAGATTCAAAATTGCTCACTTCTGCAGATCCTCCACGGCAGTGCGACTTTGAAGTTTTGCTTCAGCTTCGCCAAGTGATTTCTGAAGTGTGGTTATTTTATCATCCATCTGCTGACGTGCATCCTGGTCCTCTTTTTTCGCTTTCAACTGCATCTTTTGCAGGCTTATTTGGAAGACTCTGGAAATGTAGACTTTAGTCTAGACTGTTGTGTAGAACAAAGCTGCTCACTTTTTGACTTCAGCCAATTCTTTCGAGTGTTTGCTTTCCATCTGCGCGCATTTTTCTCGTTGTTGATTGTCTGAAGCTTCCAGCCTCTTCCGAAGATCTTCGTTTGACTTTACGACGCTCCTAAAGCAATTAAAAATGAACATTTGAAGAATTTTAACCAAAAATCGTTGAGTTTTCCTTATAAACTCCGTTTTCTAACTCTTTCCCCACTTACTTGTACATGTCGACCATCAGGTTTTCACTTCGAATTCGTCCTTCCGCGATTTTCAAACTATTTTCCAGCTCTTGAACTCTTGCTTTCAGCGCGCTACAATCGACAAAATGAGTAAATTGCATGTTTAATCGTTACACGAACGTGTTATCGTCAGCGCGTTGACGAGATTCCTCTTGCGATAAATGTAGCTTCCTAAAATCGGTAAAATTGAGAAAATTTAATGAGAATAGACTTGTGCTCACTCAAGCAGTTGGTCGTTCTCCTTCCGAAGACAGTCGGCCAGCTCAACGTCTCTAAAATCGGTCTTTCAAACGCGGTTATCAATTCAGAGTTTACTCTTTCCGAAGAGACAATTTTCTCATTTGATCTCTACAATTGTGGGTGGATGAGCATCAAGAGAACACGACTCACAAGATTACCTGAAAATGGTCGCAACGCCTTCATTCTCGAGGCATCGAAGACAGCGCAATCTGAAAACAGGTGTATCACGGATTGGTAGCGCCACTGTTTTCGGGTAGAACATGCGACATTTTCACCTTTTTGGTCTTTCGAATACAGAACTACACTAAGAAACAGTGAATAATAGAGAAAAGCAAAAGACAAAAAATTGTTCGCACCGAGCAGGATTCGAACCTACGCGGGCAGAGCCCAATTGATTTCTAGTCAATCTCCTTAACCGCTCGGACATCGGTGCGTGCTAGACAGCTGCGTGGAATGTGGTTATATGGGAAAACATTTGGGTTAAACTTGTGTTTATCAAACCTTTGATAGCAGATTGAACGATTTTGAAGTTGTGCACCTACCGTATAACGTCGTCCGGATCAAAACATTGAAACGCCACATGTTCGCTTAACCTGAAACGACGCAAATTAGTCTTCGCATCTAGATACTCCGTTTTGTGGACCCAAACTCACCTTGCTAGACGTCCCACATCTTCCTCTTTGCTAGTATCCATTACTGGTGAGACCATCCTCGGTGTTTTGCCATTGGTTCCAACGTTATTTTTGAGCACAAAAACTGATTTGTTCCCTTTGAACTTTTCGAATGTGGGCGTTTTTGTTTCCTCTTTATGAGCTTCGGGAGGGAGCACCGCATTTGATGGTCTGCGAAATAAAAAATGGCATAATATGGGTGAATACGGTAGTCACTTACCCAGGCAACTCGGACTGAATTTCCGCCGGGCGTTGGCGCTTTCTAGTCGACGCATAGAGGGGAATTGATCCTACAGGCGGTTCCATCGGGGGCTTTCAACGGTTGAATTTTGCCCGAAATCAAGAATCTGACAGTTGTAGACCTTGATTAATCGCCTTTTGTTTAACGCGAGGGATACAGTAAGACCTAAGAATTGCTTGAGAATCCGGCGAATTCACATGTCCAGGTTGCTGTCTGGCCAATTCAGCTTGTGCGTTGCCGTTAATGAGTCCCTTTGCGCACGTAAATCTGTTGAAAACAAGCCTAATGACATTTTATTTATAAATACGGGAAAAAGCCTAGCGTAATGCGGTTTCATGGGAACTACCGTAATACAAGCGCACGGAAACGCGTGACGTTAACCTTCTTAGCTGATTACCCGACTACATCTTAGCAGCAGTGCATTAACATTAATCAGCGCCTCCCACCGCAGACGTTAATCCCATAAGTGAATGAGTCTGGCGCCATTTTCTCGCATAAAAGGGGTAAAAAAGCTCCTTAGCTGTCAAAGAGAATGCATTAATTTTGAATTCAATCATCAAAGATAATGCGCAGATCTCCTTTTAAAATGCGGCTAAGACTCTCGAACAGCAACCTCTCAGCCATAATTACCGAGGCGTACTTAATCGTATTGGCTTGAAACGACTTCCGCGGCGGTCAATGAGTCGTGTCGGAGTGTTATCGTATCCTAGAGAAGCCATACTGCACGCATTAATTTCTTGAAAATGAGTTTATCTGATTTAAGGCTGCTGCCGCTTGTCGAAAAAATGCAGACATAAATTTTTTTAGACGAGACAAATCCAGACAAAGTCAGACAAGAAAATTTCAGACAAAAAAAGTTTCAGACAAAAAAGTTCAGACAAAAAATTTCAGACAAAAAAATTTCAGACAAAAAAAGTCAGACAAGACAAATTCAGACAATAAATTTTTTGCCTGAAATTTTTGGAGGGCGAGCGGCAGAAGAATTTTACAGGACTATAAATACCAAAATCAAAGTGAAAATTTGCTAAAAGCTTCCTTGAGATTAAAATCTCTGCGCGACGGCCACAAATAGGCGTGTGAGGAATCACTTCTCGCTAAAGCCTCGAAAACAGCGCTAGTGACTAACATCCTTGAGAACTAATCACTCTAATTGCGTTCCCAGGGAATCCGGGAAGTTGTCTTGCACCCACGACGCGTGAGGGAAACTCCATTTTTGGTCTCGTTTAGCTGTATTTTGCTTCATCAGCGCATCCGTCAACTCTAAATAGCAGCTCAGCACGCGTTAATCCTCTTAAAACAGGCCCTTAAAGTGCCTGCTGTCTGCTTTTGCACTAAGCAACTTTTTTGATAAACAAAAATCTGCGTAAAACTACAATTCGTCACTTTCAAGGCCAAACAACACGACATTGACTAATCTCGCTGTCGCCTCAACCGCGATTGCAGGCGTAAATGAGCGCGGACCGCACGCCAAATCCATGTACTACGCTCAGCTCTAGCTAATAAGCCAGCGGCGAGAGCAATTGCGATCTCTGCATGCCTAATTAAATACGAAAGCGCGCGCAACTGAGGTGAGCGAGCGCAGGAAAAAGTCAATAATACCACATTCGCTCTTTCAGTGCGGTCTGCGGGCAGAGTTGGCGCGTTCTTATCGCCGACGCCACCGCCATCGCCGCACACATTCTGGCTGCGAACGTGCGCGTTGGGCGCCTCGACAAATTGGTGGCGATGCGACGCAAAGCAGCTGATGGACGGAGAGACCGGAATCACAGTCGCGCAAAGTGTGTGCTTGGGCGCATTTGGCGCGAAAATTTAATTTTTGAATTAAGAAACTGGTTGGATGACTAATTCAATTAGCGATACGGATGGAGCGGTGAACTAAGGAGCGATTTGGGGACCGTCAATAAACAATTAACGAGTTAAATTCATTTTTTAGAGCTAATCGAAAATAGGCGAATGTAACAAATACGGTCGTTCAAGTTGTAAACACGGAAATTTGGTCTCCGCGACACGCTTACTAAGCGGTCAAAGAGCAAAAAAATATTGGACAAATAAGCATGGGAATGGCAGCAATCACGAGACATTAGCGTTCTCACCAACAGCGAGGAGGTAAGCAATGCTCAGGTAAACAAGTACCATGACAAAACAATGCTTTCATAGTTAACGATAATGCTTTAGTAGCCGGTAAAATGCGCCAGCTGCAGCGCTACTGACTATAAAACAGCGTCATTTTGTAACAGATTGCTGTGTCGTCTCGCTAGAAACGTGATTAAAACAGGCTGTAAGTCAGGATTAATGAAAAAGCCAGTTTATTTTATAAAAGTTACCAGGTCACAACAAGTTACCAGAAAAGAGAGCCCTCCGGCTCCCGCAACGCTTTCGCAAACACATTTTTGTCTCTGAGCAAAAAAAACAAACTGTTATGAAGCTTTTGAGAAAATGAGCAACGGAAAAGGCAGTCGGATACCAGTAAGAGAGAGAATACCAAATACACGAGAGCAGAGAAACATCAACAACAAGGCAAAGAGAGAGGATATCAGGGTCAAAGATAAGAGCCACAAGACCATAAACAAACATTCTAACCAACAAGAAACGTTCAGCAGCGATTGATAACGCCAAATTTGATACACTCACAATTCACTCACAATTTGACGATTTTTCAATGGAAAAGCGAGTCAGTAATTTGAGTCACGAATTCACGTTTAGGTGAATGCGATTGAACAACATCAGAGCACCAAAAATACGAACAGAATCACGAAGAGAACCACGAAATCAGAAAACGCCAACAATGAGAGAAGAGAGAGTACATCGGGGTCAGAGGACAGAAAACCATAAACAAGCAATTTCATCAACATTCGTTCAGCAGTGCTTCATGAAGCCGAATTTGATAAATTCACAATTCACTCAGAACTTTGAATAGAAGAGCGAGTCAGAGATTTGAATCACAGACTCAAATACCAGTGAATGCGATCGTTCAAACACGCATCAAGAACAACATCAGAATACCAGGAACACGACGAACGAGAGAAGAAAAACATCAAAAACGAGACAAAGAGAGAAGAGAGCGGACATCGGGGGGATCACAGATATGGCAGAACCCACAAACAAACAATTTCTGCATCAACCGATGATTAATACGGAGAAAATGCGAAGTTTCTTCCGTATGGCGGAGGGAAGGCGAATGCTTGTGCGCTGAAACAAAAAAAAACGATCTCAGTGGTTTAGGCAGTTTACATGCTAGTCGTTGGCGCTAAAAAAAGGAAAAACGGATTTTTTGAACCAAGAGCCGAGTCATTAACCAAAACTCCTATCGAGCTCGCGAATGAGCCAGCCGGTAGGCTCAAAAAAGAATAAAGTGGATGTGAATTTTTGTAATTTGACCGGCTAGATTTCCTGCTAGTTGGCTTTTTTGGGCCAAAGCAGTGCCAGATCAAACCAACTGTGGTAAATTTGAAACTTGCTTAAAAATCAACTTAAAACAAACCGTGATCGATAAGCCTGATAATCCTCATTCTTTTAAAGCAGTTAGCCTAATCTGAACGGCCGTTTCGGTCTTATTAGCTTTGATATGAACTTAAATGCGTTGCTACAAGGTGTCAGGTTGTCCCGCCCACATGTAGGCGCCGATAAGCGGTCCGACTAATGAGAATTAACAAAAATTCAATTTTAAGTTTGTTTCAAACTGATTTTTTGAGATAAGAATGAAATTGTTACTTTTGAGCTTGCCAACGGCGAATCGCCTGATCTATTGAGACCAGATGGGGCGGAGCGGTGGGCAGCAAAAGTCCCTGCGGCATTGACACCGTTGGCAGTCGGGTGGGAAGCGAGAGAGCGCTTTGTGGAGGGGTCAGGCTCGGAACTGCTGCCTGTTGGCTGCTGCACGGCGACGACTGATTCCTGAATTGATTTACATGTGAACGCAAATACTGATACTAGAAACCGACCTTCTCAAGCCCTCTTTCACGGCGTCCATGTTTGAGTTGAGTGCCAGCAATTGGGCTGTTAGCGTTCTGTAATTGATCAATTAAGACCGAATACAACGGTGTATAACTACTCGGCGCCAAGACACTATGAAGCCTAGTATGCTAAACAGCTAGGCTAAGAGACTACAGCGGTCAGCCTAAGCTGAGCTTCGCGCGTAGCATATGCTTAGTTATTGTCATATGAGGCTCTACAAAGCTGGAGCAGAGTTGTCCTGCTTTGATGAAATACAATGATTACTTACTGTTTGAGTGAAGCGAGCTCAGAGCGGTGTGTCTCGACCTGTTTGATGAGATCTGCCTCCATTTTTCGGGCTTTTTCCTCCAGTCTGGTCTTCTCTTCGAGAAGCTCATCATAATTACTTTGCACAACGATATTTTTACAAAAATCCCTAAAATCAGCATGTTTAAGATGTGCTTGTAAAAGTGATCACGCGAACAATATGGTATCGTGCATTGTGAGACGCTCTCCCAATCGCGTCTCTGCTTCTATCGCTTGCGTTCTGTAACTCTGCGCTTCTTCTTTCAGCTTTCTAAAAGAGGTTAATCAAATCGGACTGTTTAAAATGAGTCCTTACTGAATTTCGCAGCCTGCTTCACTTAGATCGTTTTCCAAGAAATGATTACATCTAAATTCAGCTGTTAGTAAGCTTATAAATTAAATGAAATTAAGCTTAGTTCGTGAGTTGGTAGGTTTACGTTTAAATTTCAGTTTCTCAAGTTTAAAACGCAGTTTTACAAGGTTCGGCCTTTTTGATTTGTCCAATTTCTCCTATCATTAATTTATCTTGCGGCTGTCGTAGTTTTTGATTGTACAAGTTCACTTTATAGAGCTGGCTGGCTGGATCGCTCGATAACCGGCTAAAATGAGCCAATTCTTGGCTTCGCTCGGTGACTTTTTTTCAATCGTTTTCGTTTGCTTCCTATGAATTACGTTTTTGAACTGTCTAGACGCTAAAAAACTGGAAATCTGCCTTAGCAGCGACTGCAAAGTTTGAAAATTACAGAAAATAGCGCAAAATGAAAATATACCTCATAATCTCGTTTTGTAATGAAGCGGAAACACAGAAAAGCAAAGGATAAGGAAATAAAAGGAACGCCATAAAGAAAATCCATGGTGGATTGTTTACCAGTTGCGCTCGCTGCATCAATAGTACATGTAAATTATACTTAAATTTGAAAATCATAATACAATGAAGGCGCGGATCGCGCGTATATTATATGTATTACCGCGTCGACAAATTGTGAACATGTTTTTGTTGTAATGACGCGATGGAAATTAAACGGCAAAAAGAAGAAAAAATAATTGGAAAACGCGAAAGCTGGAAATCTTTAGCAGTTTGAAAATTACAGAAAAAAAGCACAAAATGAAAATAAACCTCATAATCTCGTTTTGTAATGAAGCGGAAACACAGAAAAGCAAAAGAACATAAAATAAAAGGAACGCCACAAAGCGCGAATATGAAAATCCTGATGAAAATTGATTGTTTGCAATTTGCGCTCGCTGCAGCAACAGTCTGCCATGATAGGTAAATAGGTTTTTGTTGTAATGACGCGATGGGAATTAAACGGCAAAAAATTAAAAAAATTGAAAATACATTTTTACGCATCCATCTGAACTTGTTTTAACTCAACACAATTTAACTAAACACCGACGGAATAACCAAAAGAATGTGTGTGGAAGACCAAGTCAAGCTTAATGTCAGGTCACCAGAATAAACGATAAAATTCTGCGGGATAAAACTAGACAAAGCACGCTGCAAACTTGCGATAATTAACTTTTTTGATTGTTTGTCATTGAGAACTTACAACTCGAGCTCCTTGTTTTCATTTTCCAACTCTAAAATTGTGGCATTCAAATTGTCCACAAGCCTGAAATGATAAAAAGATATATTGAAACACCATTTTCAGAGTTTGAATGTCAAACTTAGTCATACTGGGGCGTCCTCTGCGCCTTCTCAATTCTCTGTCCGGTACACGCACTTCCCTGACGGGAGTTTTGACACGACGTTTTGGGGGCATGATTGAAGAGCCCTAACCTTAAATCAAGGATCCGTTCTGAAAGTATAACTTGATTTTTTAAAATAAATTAAAGAAAATGGTGATTTCTATTAGCAGTCCCGCCACTGATTATCAAATAGCTTTTAGCGTAAAAAGCCCGCGGATGTTTGCCATTCTTATGAAAATCTAAAGCGACTGCTATTAGGCGGTGAGCGCTTAGAAGAGAACAAACGCTGGACGTCAGTTTCATTAAATAGGTAAATATCGCATTAAGGACGGATTTGTGTAATTTCTAATTTCTAAGAGCTTAACCGTGAGCAAATCTCAAGCAAACAGCAAAAATCACAGCGTTTTCTGTCTTCGAAATCCGCAGCGGTGGTTTTTATTGTTGCAATCCCAATGATAGCGATGGACGGGCGCGCTTGGCGCCTAGCGTTTTGGTCAAATTGAGCGCATGCGTTTACTTAATTGTTGCAACAGGCACTAAGCTCAAATTCCAGTCTCTTAAAGGCTTTAAAGCGTGGAAACGCCGATCATTAAGACAGACATCTGGCTCAGGAAAACTTGAAAATGGTGATTCAATTAGCAGTCCCGTCATTGATTATCAAACTAGTAAATAGCTTTTAGCGTAAAAAACCCGCGGGCTTTTGCCATTCTTATGCAAATCTACAGCGACTGCTATTATGCGGTGAGCGCGGGAGCATCAACGGTTAGAACAGAACAAGTGCTCGACACTGCTAGTTTCATTAAATAGGTAAGTATCGCATTAACTACAGAATAGAGCAATTTCTGATTAGCGGTACGTTAACCGCGGGTAAATCGCAATCAAACCACAGCGTTTTCTGTTTTCAAAAACCGCAGCGCTGGTTTTTATTGTTGCAATCACACGGCGGTGCTCCGGCGGTAGCGCAACGGCGCCCACAAACATAAAAACCGAGCCGCGGATCACGAGGTGTCTTTATTTATGGGTTGGCGGTAGTCTAATTAAATATTCAAACATTCAAAAACTCGACGCTATTGCCAGCGATGGACAGGCGCGCCTGGCGCCTAGCGTTTTGGTCTAATTCAGCGCATACGTTTACTAAGTTGTTGCGATAGGCTGTAAGCTCAAATTCCTGCCTTTTAAAGACGTTGAAACGCCAATCATTAATTCAACTGGCTCACTAGTAGTCGTTCTAACACTGATCGAGTGTATTCCAATTGGCATACAACGATCTGAAAGGCTCAAAAGCAGCGGAAAGTGCATGTAAAGTGCGCAAAAAGCCACACTGATTGTCGCGACGTTAACCGATGGTCTATAAGATAAACGATTGGGTCGCTAGCATTCGTTTCGTAAAAGGATCTTAGAGGCGCTGCGCATGAGACTACATCGCTAAATGATCATTAGGATAAACACCTGAGTCGCTATCACGTTGGGTTATTACAGCAATAATCGCGCGTAAAATGAGACGCCACCAGACGCTTGTTGCACACGATGAAAATGAGTCTCTCTTGACCCGTGTGGGGCGGTCAGGGGATCGAATCGGTTTGCTGATGGGCGTGTGCGGCAACGGTTACGCGATGGTGACGCGCTGGTGCCAAATTGGCGTGATTAATCGGCGGCTTCATAAAAGCGGATGATTCAGTTGCTGGATTTACTCACAGGATACGGTGGAGTCAGCGCGCGTGCGCTATTTGGTGTTCACAACCGACAAATAAAGAACCGGTTATGAACCCGCAAATGGCCGTTTTACAGTACGATGTGGGTTTGTTTACGATTACATCGAAAACGTAATTTGTTCCTTGCGCATTCAGAAGAAGAAGAGGATCCGCATTTAGCACGCGTACAACAGTTTGTACAGTTAAATCTTTAATTGAGCACAAGACATCATGACTGTTTCAAGTTTGTGCGGTCATGCAACATGTGCTGATTGCTGATTATGTAGTCTCCGAAACCAAAAACTAGGCATGACACCTTCGCCATGTTCACGTTTAGCTTTGCGTGACTCTGAGCTTTCATGTTTTAGTTTTAGTGCCTACTACTAAAACATGAAAGCGCATGTCGAGCCGGTTAGATTTTGCAGTAACTGTTTGCGCGGAAATGCCATGTTCAAAAGCAGCAACAGCAGAAGAACGGAGACATTATATTGCAAATTTTATTAGAAAAAGCGCGCGACTGTCACCACGTAGTCATCAAATGATTAAGGAGACAGTGTCTAAGCAGACGGATTGCAGGCGTCAAAACTGGTCTTCAATAGCTGGTCCAAAATGTTCAACTTGATTGTTTAACATACTCTATATGCGCAAGTGCTGTAGGTATAGGTACTAAAACTGCGCTATGCCCCTTTTTGGCTTCGCGTTGACGGTTACCGTGGATAACACATGCTGCCTGAGTGGCACAGTGGCTTCGCGCGCTATCTGAATGCGCGCAAATGTCATCACACCGGCATATCGTCGATTTTGTCGGCAAAAGCTGTCACCACATAGTTGCTTTCGGTAGCGCGGCGGCAGCGCAACCGTCGACCGCTCGTAAAGGAAGATCGCTCGCTTTCTATGCTCCATCGGACGGCGGCGCTATTTGAATATTCAAAAAAGCGTTCCTTTCCGTACTAGGCCGATCGGAGAGGAACTTTTCTCCGCCGGCAACGCGTTTGTCGTTGACAAAACGAGGAGCTCTGCGCCAGATTGGCGCCAGGCGGACGGGGACGGGCTATGTGCAAAATTTTGCAGGAAAAGGGGCATGTGAGAACGATTGTGGGATACTGTTTACAAGGCGGGTGCGTTGCATTCGGGCGAATACAGCAGCAGCTAGTGAACATGCAAAGATTCTACCGTACTAACTTTGAATTTTGAACACAAAAGTGCAATCAAATGGGCGCGATAGATTGATCAACCGTCAACCTCCTGCATTACTAATACATAAGTGCAAATTACGTTGTTTTAGACTTTCAAATGGTCTTTCTGGTCCATATAGAGGCAAGCGAGGTTGGCAAACATAATACAGATAGTCATTAAAAATTCCTATTTATGGCAACTTTACAAGTGAGCATATTTACAATTTCCCGTAATGTCACAGCAATTCTCAACCTTCAAATCACCTTCAATTCAATCTGAACTACTGCTGCTGTCGCTGGAAGATCCACTGGAGCTATCGCTCGTGTTAGGCGCATCCGAGGTCGTAGAGAACGCCTTTCTGTAGCCTCTTTTGCGGTTGTTTCGCATGTCCTCGACTTGTTGTTTAAGGAAGGCCTTCTCGGAAGAAAGTTGATCAACTTCGATCTTCTGCGCGAGACATGCGCCCTTCAGCTGCTTAATCAGTGAGTGTTGAGCACTGATTCTCTCCTTGTCTTCCACCGCTTGCCTAAATAGTCGTTTTGCAAGTTGTTAAAATTGGGATTTTACCTCTGCATGCTCTCGAACTCGTCCTTCTGTTCAGCGAGCGCTTTCTTGGACGAGATCGCCGATTGGAGCTGGTAATGCAGTCTTCGCTTTAAGCTCTCTTCAGTGACAGACGTTTCGACTTTGGGTTGCACGCAGGAGTGCCCGTTCTCTGTGGATTGCATTGCCCTAAAGACTTGGCTGTTGAAATATTGGCTAAACCGCTTTTCCTACCGCATGGCCGCCTTCAATTCTGAAATCTCTTGGGCTTGGCGACACATCAGCATGTTCCGTAGGGCGTCTCGCCTATAATACCAACTAAGAACAAATTTTGGTTGATTAGCAAACTTGGTGAGCTGTTCGCATTTTAGTTTGTAGTAGCTGAGATCGTCATCGTCCACTTTGGCGCCGCTCATTTGGAGTGTAGAAGCCGCGGATTACGGGACTCTTAAAATAACCAAAGTGGCTGATACAATTAAACAAAAAATGACGATTCACGCATTAGACCATCCAGGTATTTGAGCACAAACCGTAAGGGTGCAATTTACAGCGCAGTTTAACTAATCTGCTTTCCTTTAACTTGATCTGCGTTTTTTATTACCTTAAAATGAGCTCAGATTGCTCGATTCAAGCACAAAGGCTCTACAAATTCAAACTTCGGATTGGATTAAGCTAACCCATGACATAGTGTTCTGGGTTATCAGTCTTTGTAGACATCCAGGACCCCCATGCTTCGCACATTGCTGTTGGCTTTGCTAAAAGCCTGCGCACAACTGTCATGACGTCATTTCAGCAAGCCATGCTGTCAAGTCTGGCTTACCAGTCTTGAGCGGCTTATCCCCAAATTGCATGTTGCCGGCCATGTTTTACTGTTCTATTTAGAAGAACGTTTTTGTAGCTTTTGTCTCCCCGTTACTCCCCACATGCCTTCCGTTTAACACCAACGTTAACGTTTCTGCGCGCGCGCTCATGACGCCATTTCAGACAAAAAGCGCGAATTTCGTTTCTATTTATAACACTTACTCACATACCTAATTAGACATTAAATCAGAGTTAATTGCCTGAACCACTTTTGTAATTGTATGCCGTGTCACGCTATGTGTACTACAGAGTAATTAAACGGTTTGAACTCGGAACGGCTGAACGAACGTTTCGCTCCCGGTGCTGCGCTACAATATCGAAAGTGATTTTTAAGCGCCGTGATGTCATCGATTTTAGTTAAAAGCCAAATAGCGGGTCAAATAGCGACTTTTTTTGGATTTGAACCGAATCAACCACAAAGTTTGATCATTTGGAGTGTTTTACCTCGCTAAATTTTACAAACTCTAATTGGATTTAGCCTTTTGCTAGTCCTAAAATAGCCGATGTGCGCTTTTCCTAGCAATTTTTAAAGCGTCGGGTCAAAAATACCACAAATTTCATCTGTTTGGTTCGCTGCAAAAACGTCTACTCAACAGTCTGACATTTCGCTCGTGCGTGCTGTGATTTTTTAAGGTAAAAAAGGGATGTGATGTCATCTGCCAAACATTCAATTTACTATTCGATAAATGACGTGTAGATCTGACGTATAACGGATCGGATCTGACCAGCGGCTTTTTGGAATCAAGAACAAAAAATGTAGTTCTTTCCCTCTCTAACGACATTTTGGGTTAAATTGGCCTTTTGCGATTCTTAGAATTACCCCATGTGCGCTGTGACATGCAATATTTAAATTCAAAAATACCAAAATTGTGTTGGTTTGCTGCCAAAACCTTTCACTCCATCTGCAGCAAACGCTCAGAGATGCGACATTCGCGCGCACAAAGAACAACGTTAAAAAGTGCACTTGAAATGAACGTTCGCTAGCCCACACATCCCCCCCACACCCAGAGTGGCGAATAGTACAAAACCGCGAGCAACGAGCGAAAACGCCACGAAAAGCGACTAATCACGAATCAGTCATCATCGCTTGGAACGCGGCGCGCGAGCGAGCGAATGCAGGATGCGGCGTCACTTGGGTCGTCGGCGGCGGTCGATGCGCGCCGGGTGGCACTAAGAGCTGAGCGCGCGTTGCAGAAGCATCCGCCTATTACCATAAAACTCGCTTTACCGTCGTGTGCAAATCGATTTGGCGAAAAAAAAAAATCCAAAAATCCAAGACGTCGTTCTTGCACGCACGCGACAAGCCTACAATATCGCTCGACGTTTTACGAAGCGGACGGCGTGGAAGAAATGGAAAAATGAAGTAAAGTGACCAGCGCACAAAGGAGCCTCGCTGCCGTCGCAATCGCCATTGACAAAAGTGAAGCGGCGCCGCCAACGCACGTGCATAACTCAGACCCTTCTGTATTGCTAAACGCGCGCACGCATTCCAATGTTGATTGTTCGCCGAGAAGACGCGTAAACCGCTTGTAGATCTTGATGAGACGTAGACTAATCCACTCTGTATACTGGCTGCCTAGGCGCGTATCTTAAGAAGCACTCGAACAATGAAAGTCCCTCGATGGCTACATATTGTGGAAGTAGACGTTTGGCACCTCCTGGCAGTTTATGGAAGCGTGGTACAGCACGTCTTGCGGCACCAGTCGTTTGCCTTTAGGATGTGAGCCAAGTTAACCAAAACTGAGGTCAAGTCAAAGCCTGTTGACATTCAAATGACCCATTTCAAAAGGCGCGAAAAGAGCTATTTGTGTGGTCTCCTCTGTACATCTTTTCCGATTTTTGTTTCTTCAAAGGAGTAAAATAGAAAATTGCACCTTTTTTGTTTTTTTAACACAAAGAAGAGATTCAGATAAGCCTTATCTACTAGAGCCCTATAAAATATAGCTTCTCGTGCTATCGCCGTTCATTGCCCTCATCGCAGGCTCCTGTTTGGAGTAACCGAATGCGTCATCCGACTTTACTCCGACGACAGCACAAGATGACGATAGTTTGTCAACAGCGCGGGTAGATTAAAAGAAAAGTAGCACGATTCCATTTACTACCACCCATTAGGTCGTCAGTTTGAATCCCTCTAGAGGAATTTGTTTTTTGTACACGTAATTTGATCAAACAACACAGTACAAACAAAATTTTGAGCTGACGATAATCACTGAGGGCGGTGGAGTAGCTGCTGTAGACTGTACATTCTGCAAATAATCGACCTTAAGCACTGTTATTTGCTGAATGCCTACGGTTGCTGAGTTGGCTGCTGCTGGAGCACAACGGGACCAAGGTACGGGTGAACGTAGTTCAACTGCGACTGCGATCTGCAACATGGATTGATCATATCTATTTTTCAATAATGTGCAAAAATACCCGACTAATGGCAGCTGCGAGAAGGTGGGAGGATAAAGTGGCGGTAGCGTCTTGATCAGCCTTCAAACAGGCACGAAAATGTAACAAGCGCAGCTCACCAACCTGATCATTTCAGAAGTCTCCAGTTTGCTATCACTTACAGCAGTTCGGAGGTCTCTCAGATCCTGACTGAAAGTGACCATTGAACTCTCTTGTGCCGTTGCGAGCGCTGTGATTTCATGTGTCAGCTTCAGTTGAGCGCTTCTGTTCACATCAGAACTGGAAACGAGTTGCTCCGTGTGCGCAACAATGTCGTTTTGGAGCTCTTTGATTGAATCGTACATCATTCTGAAAATTTTGAGACATGCTACTTGTAGCCTCAACTTGATCTCACTTCTTCCACAGCGTCAATGTTTCGTGATGTCGGATGTGGCGACGAAGTTCCAACATTTCTTTCTGCTCACTGATCAGCTGGGTCTCTGCTTTGCTCAGTTTCACCTCCAGCAGCGCGTTTTCTGACTCCAATTTGATCAGTTTGTCATGATGGTCCCAAGTTCTAGCGAGCCTTTCTTCCGCTCCTTCAGCTCGTTTTTGTGCATTGATGAGCGCTCTAAAACAACGCAAAGTCATTGTTTTAAAAACTGATCTTACGTGGTCAGGGCTGCGATGCGCGCGTTCGAGTCGTTCACTGTCTTGGCGTGCGCGTCTCGCTCGTTTCGGAGATCTCTTTGTGCGATCAGTTTTGACCTGCAATATTCAATAAGCTACTAAAATTGCAATAGTAAGAAAGGGTTTACTGCTCCGACTCCGCGTTTCTGGCTTCGAGCAGGGCGATGTGATGGTCTTGGGCGGCAATTTTGTTGATGCACTCGATCTTCTGCCTAAATTAACAATTATGAAACACACATCGTGGCATACAGTTGAAAGAGCGCTAGTTTGATTGGGAAATGAGTGATTTCAAAATTTCTCACATTGTATGTAGTTTTGTCTTTTTCCCAAGCGCAGCTGACGCCTTGTTGAGGAAGCGTTTGTATTGAGCTACAGCAGCATCCATAGTTTAAGTTTGATACCGTAACTGAATAGGCTGGTGACTGCGTTAGTTTAGTCTTTTAACATTTGGGCGAATTTTGGGAATTGAAAATAAGGACTCAAAACGAAAATGTCAATTTTGTAGGAAAATAGAGAATTTGAATCAGAAGCAGGCTGTTACTCACTAGGCTCCGCCCTAGTTGCGTAGTCAGTAACACAAAATAGGTTAACCAACAACTCGCTAATTCTGGCTTGTTCTCTATTACTCTTTCAGCCATTCTTAGACCATTCAAGCCGTAAAATAGGCCAGAAAATTTTGGCATTCCGAGCAATCAACAACCAAATTGTACAAAATCAACTAACCTGTCGACGTGATTTAAACCGCAAAGAGACTGGCGGAGCTCATTTTCCAGCTCTGCGATACGCGCACTTTGAGTTCTAAATGTAGAATACAGTAAATTTTATTTTGTAATTTTAGTATTACTCATTTTTAAGCTGAAAAGTGTTGAAATCAGCCTGCCGGGACGTAGTCAAACTAAAACAATGCATATTATTTTTGCAATGAGAAGGAATCAAACTAATATATTAGAGCTACAAGCTACAGATTTGAATTTAAAATGCTTACCTCAAGATTAGCGCCTGCTGGTAGCGTAATGATCGGACTTCCTCGTCTTTGTAATTGAGCTCCTTTTTTGATTTCTCCACTTCTACTTTTAATCGTGAGATTTGAACTTTATCACTCGCAATTATCGAGTTGAAGTTCGTAAACCAACAATTTGTAAACTTGCTAATAACGTCTTCATTTCTTACTTTTCTCGATTTTCAAACTCGGCGATCTCCTTTCGCAATTGGTTTAATGTCGCTGTCGACATTTTTTAAGGATCTAAAATTAAATTTGAGGAATCGCTTTGATACACTGATGGTTGCAAAATGATGGCGTCATGACATTTCCGCGAAGATTGGTGACACGAAAAACATATTGAGTTTGTTCTAATTATGCTAGAAAAGCATGTTCGTGCCAAGTTTGCACAGTCAACCACCTTGTGCCGTCAACGGTCTGAACTTGGCGCAAAGGCAAAGTCTGGTAAGATAAATTAAGATAATTCAGAGTAAATAGAATAAACGGCTAAAGTAAAAAACGTTAATTAACCAATCATAAGACGGATTTACAGCGAAATATAGCGAAACACATCTTGAATTGTCTGTAATTTATGCCTTCCGATTTAATTTCGGCGCACTTAAGGCCGTAAAATAGACTTGTTTCCTTACAATATAATCAATTCAAAGCCAAAAATCGATTTGAATTATGCAACGGGCGCAAAAAAAGCGAAAGTGCATTAACGCCGTGACCTAGCGCGCTTTCACTCAACGTGTGCAGCAGGCGGTCAGCGTGGCCAGTCGCTTAAATATTCAATTTGACGCTTACAGTGCCGCGCACCAGTCGTGTCCGACAGTCGACGGGCGTAGACGCTAAGAAGTTGATAAAAAGGGCGGAGCGAGAACGTGAATTTGCAATCAATCAATTGATGAAGCAGCGGTGACCAATTGTGGAATCGCTTGTAATTAGAGTAGAGACGTAAAGTGATTTAATCACCGCAATAATCACGTTGCAAATTAGTGACTCAACTCGATGGTTTCCGGTTGAATTGCGTAATTTTTTCGTTTTGAAAAGGCAAGAGGCGCGTATAACTTTCTCCGTTTGGCCGAAAAACTTGTTTTTGTGCGTTTTCAAACTGCTTGGAAGTGTTTGCAAACATAATTACAACGATACTTTTATCATAGGACACAGAAACAACAGAAACAGCCTCTGTAGCATGATTTAAGGTCTTGTAGACGCTTAAACAATCAGTTACGATGTAAAGTACGCGTGAAATACGAGCGCGAAAGCTACTCAACTCGTATTTTGCTTGTGCAACTGACACGTGATTGACACGTTGACTGACGTCGCTTAATAAAGTGTTTCACAGAGCGTGTGTGGTCAAAAGGCGGGACGGCGGTTACCTAAACAACCGACGCCGCACTCGGGCAACCGGCGGTTGTGTGATGGACGGACGTTCGAAGATAAAAGTTACTTTTAAGAGATAATGCAGACCATTTCTCGTCGTAAAGTCGAGCATTTTGCCATTTTATCCCGAGAATAGTGTAGTTTGTTGTCGTATTTTGACAGTTTTGTTGCCGAAACTAACTTTTTCCTGCCGTTTCGCATTTTTGCGACGTCGAATTGGCCTAAATTGACTCAAAAAACACAGATTTGTGGCTGTCAGAATGGCAAAAAAATTTCATTTACTGACGTGAAACGGCCGGAAATAGTCAGTTTTGGTAATATACGGTTAAAATGCATCCGTGCGTGCACAAGAGATCGCAATCAATCGGCTCAGGAGCCTCTGGATTCAGCATTACTTGTACTGTTGCTGACACTCAACACTAACGATGAGAAAACCTTGCCAGCACGAACTCTTTCAGAGTTGAATTGAAGTTAAAGTCGGGAGTCGACTCTCAGGTGTACGTGACTAATTAAATGATTAGTCGGTAATTAGCGCTCAGATCTTGTGTTCGATTGAGAGTTAAGATTTAAACGAGCAATTCAATTCAGACATGAAAGTAAAGCGTAATTAAGAAGTCTGGAATTAATCGAACATACGTTACTCTAAAAGCGATCTATGTATAGCCTGGACTTACAGAACTCAGTCTAAATAATCAGAATCCAACTGCGATTCCTTAATAACCATTCATTGAGTTATCGAAATGTGGCGGATTTGTGTTGCCTAACGAATATGCATATTTGCAGATTCGTTTAACAGTTTCACAAATTAACAGATAGTGCAACTTTTATTGCTTTTATGCAAAACTACGGTAACTGGTTTAAAGCGACTAGCATAGTAGACATTGAGTAGAGATCTTGTTGTCTTGACACAGGACAGAGAAAGAAGCTTCACAACTGACGGCGCATCATCAAAATCTCTTGCTGGAGTCTAAATTTCATTTTCTGACCTGTTTTCAATCACTAAAATTTCATTCTTACGTTTGTGGAATCAACTTTTGTTGCTCCCAAGTCAGCGCGGCAGCATTGGAGCGCGATGTTCTGAAAAAAACTGTACTGAATAGTGCAACAAACAACGTACCCTGCAGAGTGAGCGATGACTGGTTGGATAACTGTCGGGAGTGTTGTTGCATGCAATGGAGTTGGTCTATGAATGGGCAGCTGGAGGCTAAAACAATCATTTTCGCCTTAAATCATCAGCTTGGCTATTACTTAAGCTCGCCAGATTGTAAACACCCTTTTGAGGTGGGTTTTTCATGCTGCGCTTCGGTGCTGATGGCCGTATGAGGTCGTTTCAGGCTTGTTTTCAACACCTCAAACTGCTGGAACACATCTACCATGCGACTGGCCGCGTTCTGGTCAGCGGAAGTAACCTTACGCTCTAGCTCTGTCCGCACATCAGCTATCATCTGCTCTTGAGTTTTGGTTGATTTTGATATAATTGACTTGATTTCGCTGAAACCGGGTGTTTTTGGAAGGTACCAAGTGCATGCCTTACTCGTTGAGATTCTGGACGCTTTGAAGATCGTTCACTTTTGAGTTTAGAAGCTCTATTTCCTTCTTATGAGCATTGGTTTCACAAGTTCGCAGAATCAGTTTTGCACTGTACGCTTTCAACTGATCTTCTAGTTTTCTTAAAAAAAAGATTTCATTGGAACTTTTAAAGCAATACGGTAGGCTATTTGTTGACTATTCGTTGCAAAACCCAACGTTTAGCAGAGAGGAATCGTCTGAACTGTCTTTAGAATTTAGAAATTTTCTTTAAAAATTTTGTGCGCTTCTGATAGTTCCATCGTGTTCGTCATCCTGGGCTCCACGTGGTCATAAAGCCATCACGGCATCAGGTACATTTTAGTGTTTTGTTTTGTTCGGGTCTTTCATTCGGTCTTGCGACAAATAGTCAACTGACATGAGCTGCCTACCGTATCCACGCACAAGCTCGCGTCAAATACACTATATGGTTTTTACCTGTTGTCATTCTTCAACTTCATTATTTCTTCATTGGCCTCCACGAGTGCCTTGCTTTCTTCAGACGCGTTTGCAGTCGACTTACCGATTGAGGCGTTCTGTGTAGATTTTCGAGCATTTCTAAATCCACAGCATTACTGTATTGTTGTGCAGTTGAGTAACTGTATTAGGATTCCGACAGGATTAAACAGACTCCAGCAAAAATTCCAAGCTTATTTACAAGCTTGCGCAGTTCTAATAACCTAGATTTTTAAACGCAAGACGACAAAATGCTCACTTTTGTCGCTTTCAGACAGTTAACTCAACTTTATTAGCTCATGTTTTGAAAAATGAAAAAGCGATGCAACTTTGTCTTAAAATTTCCATTTAAACGCGGTTTTTCCGAATGAATTGAAAACGATGAACTCAGTTCCCTTTGCCTTCTGCGACGCGGTCGTCTCCACTCTGACGAATATTCCTCAATTTAACGACCGTAAGCTCACCAAACGCAACCCCTGGAAACGAGTCTGTGCTGACCACCGCGCTAATCGCATAGAACTAATCATGTGGGTTCAATTTGGGGAGGGAAATTGGTTCTGTCAGCTTTGCAATACAAATAAGTTGTACAGGTATCTCGACAACTTTGAAGAAATTCGCAAAACGAACATAAAGTATGTTCGTCTTGGGCATTTGGTATTTCTAAAGAAATATTGGAGCTCCAAGTCATCGCTTAGTGAAATCAGAAGCATGTTGAGGTTTCTACGTCCGTGTGTCCATCAAGCAACTGTGCTCTCGCTTTGTCTAACCGAGGCACCAAACGAGGCGATCGTTGACCTGTTATCTGTTTTCAGTTCAACACCATTTCGCAGGATCATTTTGTACGGGTATGAAGAGGCGTTTGAAGAATTTTTAAGGAACCAAATCAACACTGTCGACGTGTTTAACGTTTATGACGATTGTCAACCAACGGTTGAGCTGTATGCTGAGTTCAAAAGGATTCAAAGCAATAGGATCGCTTGAATTGGAGCAGAATTTGGTTTTTGAAATTTCTTGATTGGATAAAGTTGATTGAATGTCTGTTAATTGGGAAAGCTTCCATTAAAATCAATAAATTCAAGCTCAGATCAGCAAGATGGCTTTGAATTGGACTCGTAAATCAATTCTTACACAGTGTTTTGCACTAAATTTATTTTAATCTTGTATCTGGCGCCAGGTTTGCTGTTTTTGGGCTGGAGCGCTGATGTCAAGACCCAAATAGGTCGGCTTCAGCTGCGCCATTGCAAATTAGAGATGTGGTGGGCATAAACTAAGGCTGTAAGTTATGAGCGTCCAAACAAGCCACAAGCCAGTTTGAGGTCGCGAAAGACGCTCATCCAAATTCTGACCGTCAGAGGTGTCAAGCACAGCAAACCACGGTGGCATGACCAAAATTGTACTTTGAAAATCGTGATTTTCGAAGTACATGGCTCTGATTTCCTGTGCTTCACACGTCTGTTTCGCTGCTCGCTAACAAACAAAATGTCTTGATGTGAAGTTGGCTGCTCTCTAGCTATTTCCGGCCTTTCTGGTGACATGACCGTTCCTCAGGACCTCAAAGTGCCATGGAAACACACAATTAAGGCCGTTTGGTCGAGAAAAGCACAAAAATCGTGTTATGCCAAAACTTCTAGTTGAATTCGACCGGAAAATCGACCGCCACTTGGCCACAAACCTGCGTTTAAATGGTCATTCTAACCCACGATTTGTGCGCGCTGCACGCGTCTATTCTAGGCACTTTGGTCTACTTCACACTTGGCTGATAATTTGTATACAACACGCACAGCACCACCCACACACAAAATTCAATCAACAAACCTGTCTTTATTTTTGTTTACGACCAATCGCTTCTCACACCAAATTACAGCTTCCTCTTCGCGGTCTTCCAGCTGGGCTTTCTCGAGCTCAGCCTTGTGATGGGCGTCTTTTTCGGATAACAACTGATTAAAAATTCTAAACAAGTCGATAATCGTAATCAGAGAATCCATTTCACCTCTTTTCGCTCTCGTAAACAGCGATTGTCCTAAATGAAAATCACAAAAATGAGAAAAAAAACCAAATTTTGAGCAGAAACCAACCGGTAGAGTTCAGCAATTCGGTTCGCACTACTCCAGGCCTCACTAAAACAAACCATCAAATGTAACAATGTAATTTGATTGTAGCTTACGATCTGAATCGATCGACGTCTCTGTGGAGGAAGGCATTCTGCCAATAGAAACGTGTCGCCTTTTCACAACACAATTGCGTGACTCGACCGGATTGCGCGGAATTGGAGTTACGAGATTCGTTGGGAGAAACATCGACGCCATTGCCACACGTAGTAGTTGGAACGAGTGCTTTTGGGTTCATGTCCATAATTGCAAAATGGAGTTCCGTGGCGTTGCCTTAATTCGGGCATGGAAATGACTACAGCACGTTGATTGTAACATTTACAGTAAAAACCATGAAAACAGGCTAAAACGCGATATTTCATGCTTCATTTTCAAAAAACGGAGCAACTGTTAGAGGATCTGAGCATCCGAAAATTGACGACGTGTTCTCCGCCCGCACAGGCGTCGATTCGAGAAGTCGTAGAGACCGCGCACAACAGACAACCGCTATACCGCCGGCACCAGGTCACCACGAAGCCTGGTATGCCAAAACCTAGGCTGAAAGACTAAGGAAGTCAGGCTAAGCTGAGTCGAGCGCGCAACCTAAGCTTAGTTATCGTAATGTGAGGCTCTACATAGCTGGCGCCGAGTCGTCCTACTTTGATGAATCTCATTTTTTGACGCGCGCTCTATTCAAAGGTAAATTTCGAACTTACTATGAAAGAGGCGCGGCCAGCGCGTGCGTTTGATCATTTCCAAGAATGAAATACTGAAGTACACGCTTAAAGCTTCGCTAGTCTACTGTAATAACACATGGCTGAATGGCATCGACACACGTCTGTATTAAAAAAGCGTCAAATCCAAACAATAGAATAATGCCAAAGCTTTCAACCGTCGTCGGCTCTTATTGTGAAGTAACACTTAAGTTTTCATATATAGCCGCAACGCGTACGCACGAGAAGATGGCGCGGATGAGCATTTCGTTGTAAACAAGGCTTTAGCGTGTCAAAACACCAGTTTTTTCTACTCACAACTCACTGATTCTACCGAGCAATTCTATCAAACACTGAGAAATGAGAAATTGCACCACTCGAATTCGATTTGCAAATCAATGTGGGCTCGCCGCACACGCAACGTGGATTTGCCAGAACAATAAGCACAGTGACCAAGTTGGTAGGTGACGCTACTTGTTAATTTTCCGGTTGTTTTGCCTAATTCCGATGGCATGCGAGTTTCTTCCTACCCCAGTCTAACCAGAATGACCAGAGAAACTTTTTTTGGGATTTTCTCACCCGAACGGCCGTAGTTTTGTCTTTCCATTGTGGATTCCACAGGTTACGAGAAACGCCCATGTCATCAGAATCCGGAACACCGCCGTTAGAAACACAAAATTGCACGTCGAGACTTTGATTTGCGAATCAGGGCGGGCACAAAACATGGATATATGCACCGCAACGAAGCGAGCGACACTTGCACGCTTAATTAGAGAACCGGTTTGTGCTTCACGCAAAGTGCGCGTGAGAATAAGTAATCTAAAGTCGTTTTATAGTCTCGAGGTGAGTCAGGAATGCGCGAAAGACATGTTGAGTGCTGCGCCGCCACACACATTGCTTCATAGAGCGTGCGTTTGTCCTTTGGTGGAGAGGCGGCGCGGCGGTTACCTAAACAACCGCTGCCGTTGGAGGGAGGGAGGCAACAGGAGGATGCCGGGTGAAGATGGGCAAGCTGAAAAGTGATGAAAGAGACAAACAAATGAGCCCCCAAGCAAGTTTTGTTTGATTCAGGTCCACAATTTTGAAGTGGAGCTCCGTGCGGTTGCTTTAATTGGGCATGGAAATGAAAATAGCGTTATTTTTGCAACAACTACAGTATGATCTATGAAAACAGGTTAAAACGCCATGTTTAATGTTTGAAGTTTGGCCGCGGCGGTTACCTAACCAACCGCAATGCAGGTGATCAAGCTGAAAAGCGATTAAACATACAAACACATTTATTTTGAAAAATTACACACAAAACTTGATTCATCAAATGAGGATTAAAAGTCGAGATCTTCACGTAGGCGGCATCCTCATAAGCTGCGGCATCCTATCATTCTCAAAGTAAATTCACCATCTGGCCTAATTCTTACAAGTGATAAGTCGAAGTGCTGGGCATCTGCAGCTGCGATTGAACTGGTAGGAGCCTAAGTCATCTTGGAATAGTCAAAACCAAAGCCGATATCTTACAACGATGAAGTGTTGAAGTAATGGTTCAGTCCATCATTTTCACTGTGAGGCATGTAGGAAGTTGCGCGGAGAGGAATTGGTCTGAGGAGGGGCGGTTGATGCGCCTTTCTCTGGCTGGAACAGAGCCAGTTGGATACGTAATCAGAGTGAGGAGAACTCACTTTGCCTCAAACGAAGAGAAGGGACTCGCTCTTGAGTGAACTGCCGGCTTTTCTGTCATCATGTCGGCGTGACGCTTGCGATTATTACTGTAGAACTGTGAGACATCAGCCAAATCGGGTGTACTGACATGCTCGACCAAAACGCTAAAAGTTTGAAATGAATGTCTGTGTCGGTCACGTTGAATTTCACAATTTCAATTTTCTCTTTTAACGGGTCCTACAACGATTGGCCTACAGACATTTGAAATAAGAAGCGACCGATTGCAAGGATTGGATAATTGACTGCGCCTCACCTCGACGGCTGTGCCTTTTCACCGACAACGCCCGCAATTGCAGAATTGTGGTGCTGTGAAGCGGCCAACTCAACATCCGAATTGAGTTCTTCCGCTCTTTCCGTCGAGCTCATTCGCAGTTGCTGCTCACCAGCCGCCTTCAACTTGATCAATTCGTTCTTTAGATCCATCACAAGACGCTTCTCGTTCCTACAACAAGCTGTTAATCCAACTTTGAACCAAATTCAATTACGCAATTTGATACTCCGCCCGCGTGTTTTCGTCGTTAGCGGTTTCCACTTCGACGTTTAGCCTCAAAAACATTTGTGAGAAAATTGAATGTTTGAAACGTACTTTTCCAGTTCCTTACGTGCATCTTCGACCGATTTTTGCGCTCGTCTGAACGTAAACTCTTTGTCATCACATCGTTGAATGAAACACTTACTCTAGTCTGCTTCTGGTCTCATTGTGCCGCTTTCGCTCCTCTGCAAGTTCCGCGTTGCTTGAAACCAAATCGATCTTTGTTCTTCAAGGAAGAGCAAACTTGGTATTAAAAGGGGTCAATTCTGATTACCTGGTGAGTTCTGCTGAGATGGTCGCGCTTAAGCTTTCAATGCGACAAATTTCTTGTTCCCTCAGTTCTGCTTGTCTGAAAGATTGCGATTTGTGTACTGATTTGGTGACAATACCACAATGATAAGCACCAAAGCTGCATTTTCTAGTCACAATATGAACTATCAGCTTGCAAAATATCATTTAAATCGGCCGTGAGCGGTCCGCGAGGTTCCTTTGTAAGCCTTGCTTCTTTGAAACCTTTGAGACCTGTATGTTTAGTCAGCTTGCTTTCGAAGATCACATTTCGATGATCATAACATAGATTTTTTGTTACTAGGTTAGACGCGTCCAACAGTTGCTTTAAGAAATCAGATAATCCAATATCTAGACAGTCAACTATTGAGACAGTCAACCTACGACTGTTACACGATGGTTGGCTAAAATCCAAGTATAAACACACTCAGTCTAAGCCCACCCTTTACCCATATTGGTACTCTCTGCTAAGCTTGGACCTCTCCGTTTGCGACCAGACACCAAGTATGTAATTCCAGGCGCTAGGATGTCTGGCGTTAAATCACCGACTGCGAACAGTTGTCCTGCTGCGAACAGTCCAAAATCTTCCTACAGTATCCATGAACAAATAAGCGCGAAAAACTCTGTCCAACTACGCGGGGTACTTACGTTTTTAACGCGTTGATTTGTTCCTCCTTCTCGGGTACAATGCTAAACTCAAGAATTGTAAATAATCGACCTTTCTCTTCATACGTATTGATGAACTCGCAGTGTAGCTGAGCAAGGAAATCCGAATACAATTCTTGATAGGTTGATTGTTCATCGGCCGATGTTCTAAACGAAGAGAATTCCAATTGATCAACAAGAATACTGTCATACCCAGGTTCTTGAGTACGTTGTTGTTGGTCTCCAGGTTGAATGCTTCTTCCTTTGCAAAAGACCTCCTCAACGATACTGTAGGTTTCTTTCGCGCGGCTATTCATCACCGGTTGAGCTGAGTTTTACAAGGAGAGCCGCTGCTCTTCACCACTAAAGAAAATCTGTGAAGAACCAGATTTTCGATTATCTTAATCATCGAAATCATCATTTTTAAGTTTTACGGTTGTAAATTATCTCAAACTGCTCGCCGCGGTTAGCATCGTTAAACACGTGATACGTGATGACTGTGCATCTATGAATGAATCATTACACACGTGGTGCTCGTCATATCGAGTAATCACGCTCCTGAGCGGCTACCGTTCTCGTCTTCTTCGCTATTTTCGATGCCTCGTCCGGGAATCAAGCCCGAGCCGCCCGTGTGGCAAACAAGCGTTGCACCACCAAACCACCGATGAATCTGCGCTTGTGCTCGCTGATTGTCAGCCGCTCCCATAGCTATACCGTATCGCTCGCTCAATGATTATAATTAGTTTTGACAGGCTCATAGACATTCGCAGACAGCTTCCGATTCTCCCATGTGGCAACAAACAACCGTGGTATAAGAATATTAGATTAATTGGCTGCGCCACTCTATCAAAACAGTTCCCACGGCTCTACCGTATCTCTACGAAAAGCGGGTTGTATGCGCGCCTAGCGGTACACAAAGAGGAAAATTAATTAACAAAACTGATTGAATCGCAAAAAGCTTCGACTACCGTAGGATGCCAGAATTATGGAAGTGGATTTATAATACGCTACCGTAATCAAAGTAAATTGGCTATGCTATTTGGTTAACAGATGCACAAATACACATGTCTGTTTGTGACTTTGGAGGAAAGAAGGAAAGTGGATTACAAAAGACTTTATGTTGTGTGGTCAACAAAGTCTTTTGCGCATTGGTCTGTTACCTGATTTAGCACCTCCCAAGTGAAATGGATTAGCCGATGACGTTGTATACGCTTTGGCGTCAAAAAGTGAATGTTGAAGGAATGTTGAAGGCAAAGAAGGACGCTTTGGAGCCAGAAAGTTCTGGAAAGACTATTCGACCGGACTCACAAGTTATAAAAAAATGCGAGTCCTAAAAGTTTCAAAACTTGTCATTGTCCTCTTGCTAGGCTTGTTTCGTGCTTGGTTGAGAATACTTTAACTGGCTAAGGTTTTAGTTGACTGTAGTTTAGTCGTTCAGCCCTCGTTATTGGTGTGCCAGGCTTCGCAAAATATGCTAATTATGTTATGCTAATGTCAGTTAAACTTCCCGGCGCCTTTCTCAAGAATCAATCAACGAACTTGGTCAACGAAATCAACCAAACAAAACCACTGAATTGGTGTGGGAAAAGCAATTAAAATTCTACAACGGCTAAAAAAGAATTTCAATAAAATTTTGGGATGAAACACTGCTGTTGTCCTTGGCTCATTCTCAGGATCTTGATAACATTTAATTTTGTGTGGTAAAAATAGTTTTTTTTTGCGCATTGGTCGCACAAAATAAAGTGGATTAGCCGATGACACTGGATTAGTCGATGGCGTTGTATGCGCTTTGACTATGGAAAGAAAATAGTTCACTAAAGTGGTTGAAAAAACAACATGAGCTGCTCGTTTGGAACCTCCCCTCAAGGGCACCAGTTAGCGAAACACAAGTTCAACTCGTTTAGTTTGAACCTCTACCACTGAGCCACGTGGCTTAGTGGTAATGGTTCAGACTGTCGGTGTTTACTCTCAGACGGCTGCTCGTACGTCAGCTAGCAAGTATGACACCTCTTCTGGGCAGTGCCCGCATCGTCGAATCCTTGGAACAACACCGATGCCGTAGATTGTGTCGTTCGAGAAAATTCTCGTTCTTTGATTAGAGCGCGGATTTCAGCGCATGTCGTTGACGAGAAACCCTCTTAAACGACAATTTACAGATTTTAAAACTCACAAAAAAAAGTTGAAGCTGTCAGCTAGGTAAAACACAGTCAAAAACAAGCCTTAACTCGAAATCAAAATACTGGTTTTAGGTCAAGTCAGAGAAACCACACTCGATCACCCAGCAGGGAGGGACATTGAGCATCGCAAACGAGGAAATTTGAAGAAAACGGAAACATCAAAACAACGCAAAGTCGAGCACGAGACGCGTTTTGAGAGAGATTGACAGCGCAGAGCAGTACCAGGATTCCGCGTATCGAGATGAGCTGAGCTTCAACAAACGTGGCGAGCGCACCTTGGTGCGGATGGCCTGCGTCACAAGACGTGCCGTGTCGCCTAATTTGCAGAGAACAAATCCTATTCCCTAGTCATGGTAACCTAATCACCTTCCGGATATGCCGTATATCACGCGCTCATCCCACCCGCAAACCAACAAGCAGCGGCAATCTCAACATCAAGCATCGGCATCAAAAGGCGTCAATCGGATATTGAAAAAAGGAAAGATTTAGCGCGGCAACGAATGAAATGGCACTAACAAGTAGCGGCCGCCTAAGCCGTCGTTGCTATGGACATGAACATGGACACGGACATGCCGTTAATTACGGTTTCCCGCCATTACGCCGAGAGAGAAAAAAAACAGAAATTAATTAACACAACGACAAAAATGCGCGTTTTATAGCAGCAGTAAGAGTTGTCGCGTGTTAGCGGATGTGACAAATGAGTCATCGACATGATAGGCAAACATTGAGTCATTCCAGGAGGCAACACGATACCCCGCCGCTATGGCCGACTGCGAAACGATGTTTTGCTCGTCAGAGGCACTCATTTTGGAAATAAGACTGAAAGAGTTGGTGGTTGCTCGCCAGAGCCGCTAGTTTCGGTGATAAACGCCGCAACACTAATTAGCCAAGGCCTGTGGACGGCAGAAAAGCTCCTAGTAGAGCGCGTGTACCAATATCTTGCGAAAACGCATCGTAAGCGCATTATGGGAGCGAAGCCGCAAAGTGAAAATGAGTGGATTAACACGATGGTACTACATAATGTCTCAATGAAATGCCGCGGCGAGGCTTGTTGTGCCCTTGGATAATGACGTGCGTGGGCGTTTAATTAATTAGAAAAACAGAGAAATTCTAACAGAACAAACATTTGAAGACTACGGATGTGTTTACGGGCGAGCGGATCAAATTGTTTTCTTGATGATTGAGCTATCGACAGAGGCCATTAATCTCCGACAATCTCCGGCTTGTTTGATCTATGCAATTGCAGGTGAACGGCAAAATGGGACCAAACCGAGCCCATTGAAGTCTATACCGCTGTGTCAACGTCAAAACCCGTCTTGCCTTTATCACACTTTCCAAGTTGTATCAAAAACTAGTAGTCTAGACAAACAGAAATTTTGCTTTTAGCCAACTTGTTACTTGGACTAAAGGAAAATAACTTAAATCGCTGCCAATGAATTTGTCTGGTCTAGATAATCAAATCTTCATAGCGCAAAGTGAAATGAATGGATTAAAACGTTGCTACTACTGCCTTCATAGATCGCCAAGCCGATGTGTCCTTGCATAATGACGTGAGTGGTAGTAATAAACTGGGAAACCTCGCAAAATAGAAAGAAAACTAGACATTTGAATGGAAAACTCCAATAAATGATTATGCGAGTTCTCTAGCTTGGACAAATCGTAATCAAACGGTTGAAAAATCGTTAAAATGTTGCGGTCAAACTCTACTTGTTCCTTGTTGATTGAGCAATTGACTTTGAACAGATTGGCCGTAGAATCAGGCTATATGATAGGGCGTGTATTAAGTAACAATATCAAACGGTAAATGTCAAACAATGTATATGCCAGCAATGAAGCACTATGGCTGCATTAAACCGACTGCAATCCGCGAGAGCCATCTATTTAAACTGAACATCCATGCTCTTTACGTCAAAAAAGCTGCATAATCAACGCTAACGTCTCTTACGAGCGTGTCGATGACACGCGGCGCTATGCCCCAACATCGGGAAATGCGTATGCGGAATTAATTAGGAAAACAAACCCGAAAGACGTCTGCGGTGAACGGATGTTTTCATCGAGTACGCTTTGAACCGGGCATTTGCATTCCATTAGCTTTAGAGCGTTTTTCAGGTTTTAAAGAGGGATGAAAATTAAGCCACAATTGCACTTTACGAACAATTGGGAACAATCCAAATAGGAGGCTGGCAATGCGACTTAGCTTCGCATACACAAATTATGATGGATTGTGAGAGTGTTAGCCAATCAACACACCTTAATCGCCAATTTGCAAACCAAAATTTCCTCGTTTTTCCTCTCCCAAAGTCCAAACATTCAATTATTTGTTCTGTCGAAGCTCGGCGAACAGATTAACGCAAAGCTAATTAGCACCGCCACGGCTACCTCATGTATGTAACATCAACCACTACAGCAGCTGGAATTCTTTCCCGCGCTCTCGTTCTCCTTCCAACTGACATCGAGGTGCCGCGCATAACCGGAAAAGTCAATAAACCGCGACTTAGGCTGCTCCGAAGAGGCTTCGATGCGCGAGAAGACGCGCGTCGACGCTTCCATCGCACACCTTGTAATCGACGCGTTTGTTTTGGATAAACGGCTATGGAATAGCTAGAGACAGACAGACTGCCATGGTGAATTATGATGAGGAAGGAATGTTATGGGTTTAAAAAGTGGTGCATAACATTTTGGATGACCTTTTGATGAATTTTTGTTTACGCGTGCGCGATGCAGGAAGTTTAACATCGGTGCGAACACAATATCGACAAAAAGCTTGTTTGTTTTTGCTTCCACATACAACAGAGTCGATTTCAGGCGGCGTGTTTTGAATCTCACGTTAATTGGAGTCAGTTTAAAACATTGAAATTTGAAATTCTATTGAAAATTACCCAAAAAGCGTACAGTTTGGATTGTAAAACAACAAATTCAGTAAATGCGAGATTAACATTTTGTCCAGGGAATCAAGACTCCTTCAAGAATCAACTCAACTTTCCACATTTAACAACATAGTCACGTTACAGTATGGTACACCCTGTATTTGAGCATGAAATTTACAAACCACGATTTCACAAATCGCATCACAATGAACCTTAATTGGCAAATTACCGCGTTCAACTCCGTCCAGAAACGGTTTGTCTGAGCTTTCAGAAAGCTCTCGATTTCACTTGTTGACTAAATTCAATGTTCCCGGTGAATCAGTTTCATCTTTCTCAGTTAAATTTTGGGTTCTTATGAAAACTATCCAGTTCGTAAGGAAAATGAGAGATTCACATTTACGTAAGCATGAAATTAACAAATCAGTAATTCACAGATCGCGTCACAATTCAGCTTTTCCGCCGCTCCTTTCGCCGTCATACCGCCCCACAAAAACCGGAAGATTTCCGCGTTTAACTCCGTACAGAAACGGTCTGTTGGCTTTAATTATGTTGACAGTCCTTCCTATGGATCCACTTAAGCCTCGTAGCTCCAGCAGCGTAGCCGCCGATGCTACAGTTCCCGTTTCATTCAAACTCAGTTTAACCTGTAAATAAAGCTTTTAAACAAGAAACTTGTTCGACCAAAACTTGCCTTGTGAATCGATTGATCCAAGTATGTTTTAGTCGAGCTCAAACCGCTGAAATCCGCCTTCATTGGATCAAAAGCGGCTGCGATTCCCATGGCCTGTAGAATCAATTCAAGGTTGAATGATGATTTCGATTCAAATTTAGGAATCCACAACTCAAAGTGATCGCTATGCGCTGTTTCCAATAGGTCAGAAAAAGACAATCCAGACATGATATCGTCGATTTTCAGGCTCTCCTTGGGCACCACAACAAAGAAATCGTATTCTGAGGCCGTATTATACCGAAATGAGGCAAATTTATAGCTAGGACGGTCCTGGTATAAGCCATACAAATAGTTGCCACTTCCAAACATCGTATCAACCTACAAGTAAGACCGTAAATGGATGCATAGAGCTTCACTAACCTGAATTTGGTCACCATTTTCTAGATTAAACGGTCTTTTCTCAGTATTTTTGCTGTCAAATAGGTAAGAGGAGAAACGTTCCTCAAAGTAGACGGCGTTGATGACCATAAGGACAGTGTCTGAGCTTAGTTTCTCTAGTAAATCCGGAATATGCCCCTTAGTAGCGTTGGAGACAAATGTGTTAATGTAATCTTTAGTTTCTGGAATTGAAAAATCGATATTTTCAGCAGAGCTACGGTAGAACGATTCAGAAGCGGAAAGAAAGTCAGAATTGATTGAAGATTGCTTCTATAACAGATTATGTAGACGGCAAGGGATACGGTACTACCTTCACATAAATCCGGGAGGCTATAGACAGCGATTCTGAGCGCTTGGCGATACTTTTGAGGAACCAAGCGTTCACTTTGTCCTTGTGGATGCCTGAAATACGTAAAATAGAGCAAATTTCGTGTTTTGTTGCCTACCATTGAAGATATTGTTTGTGATTTGGTCACTTGTTTTCCCTCTAGCACCTAGATTTATGGTAGCCAGAGCCATGGCTATGGATAGAGGGGAAACTACAGGCGATCGGTCATTAGAGGAGACTAGGACGTTCAAGGCCAAACGAAATAGACTATCAGAAAGGATTTGGTCAGTTGCGATGTCTTCTTCGCCAATGGCCAAAGCCACGGAGATGATTAGGAAACAGAGAGCGCGCATTAGAGTGCACGGCGCACATTGATCGTCCGAGCGCTAGTGCGCTAAGCTTGTTTGCGACCTTTCGCCAGACGCTGCAACAGATCGCCCCACTTAAGTGTAACGTGACCACACATCTTGATCACACACAATCACAATTGCGTAGGTCAATGTAATGTGTCGAGCTCAAACGATTTAGCTTCAGAAATCAAACTGATCTTTCAACTCTTTGTCCAGATTCCAGATAAAATGGAAGAAGAAGCTCTTCAACTAGTTAATCCTCCCAGTGCTGCTATTCGGATCCGAGACATGGGCTTGGCAAGCTGGCTACGGCCCAAACTGAACTGTATAATGCAGCTTATTGTTTGCTTTGGAACGACCAAGGGGATTCAGGCTAGATTCAGCTTAGCTTAGCCTTTAAGCATCGTTTATTGGCTTACCAAGCTTCGTATTGGGCTACATTGTCAAATAGCCGTTCGTTAATAGTTAACTGTGATTCGATTTTGCAGTTCGGGTTCAAACTTCCTCTCTATATGCTAGATTTTGTACTTGGATGGTTTATTTTTTCATATCAGTTCCCTCCGAAGATAGAGGAGACAACAAGACGGGATCCCGAGGAGAAATGACGATCTGATCGAAGCTTTGTCGGATGGGACGCTACTCTGTGCCCGATTGTTATCCGCAGGATACGCGCAGGAGTTGGCTGAATTACAAATCCTTGTTGTTTCTAGACTTCTAGGATGTGGAAGCTGGCTAGGAGAGATCATTGCACATTATTACAATTAAGATTAACAACGACAAAATAAGGACGTTAACATAAGTTAATAGTTAAAATAGGTAAATTAACAAAAAAGACTCAATTAGAACAATTACAAACTTGTCTAGTTCACAATGAGGATTGACAACGTGGTACGCAATTACTGCCTCTACCGGTTACATAAACAAACCAATAAAAATGAGTTAGAGTTACAAAAGTAAGTCAAGTCGATTATCGTGTATGACACGCAAATTAATCGTTTTAGTTTGAAAGGGATACGGTAAGATAAAACAACAACATGGTTTGTGCTTCAGCCATCAGAAAGCCTTTGGCGGCTCAGGCGTTCCAGCTACAGCACTGTTGGTCAACTGAAAGACAAGAGACGGAGTGGACTTGCGACGGACTTCCGTCTTACAACAGAACCAAGCCGTCAACTTTGTCCACATTGCTTCGCGGACAATCACGCTAAAGTACGGTAGAACCATTGCGTTGATCGAATTGTCGACGATTGTGAGAAACGCGTAAATTGCCATGTTTGAGGTTCCTTTCTCGGGCCATGCGTAGTTCATTATTGTTGTCAGCTGTGAATTGATCAATAAACAGGGTTACGGTAGCACTGCCTACGAGTGGAGGGACGAGATTGATGAGACAGACGAACGTTAGACGCAATTCGCTCATAAAGTTGCGCGACTGGACCATATTCCGGTTGGCGAGGTTGTTCTCGGGGATTGTCAGCTCTAAACTCTCTGTATTAGACCATAATTAGCCGCTGAGTGCGCCACTTACGTCGCCGGTGGCATCCATGAACCGGGATGGCTATCATGTAGACTACGATAACGAAAGCAGCAGTGGCCAAGAAGGAGTACTCGAAAAACTCGGAGATTAGCGATTTGTACTGAAAAGCCGAAGTTTCCGTGCCCATTCCAAGTCCTTTTGGTTCGAAAACCTGAAATTGTAGTGTGGTGTACGAGCGTATTTGCGTGTGGTCGCGAGTAACTAAACTAGGAGTCCTAGGCGTAAACAGAACGTTCATTAATAACGTTCAGCGAAGCGAGAAATCGCTGTCAACTGTTTCTTGTTTACCGCAGATTTCCTTTGAATCTACCGTATTCCCCGAGTACGTCAACTTACATAGTATCCACCCTGGTCTTGCGCTTCGTGCGAGTGCAGAAGCAAGTTAATGAGGACAGGGAAAAGCCACATTGCGCCGCAGATCCAGTAAGTGCGTTCCGGGTTGAAGCAGTCGGTCATGCGGGTGTAGTCGAAGAGGAACATGGCGCGGTTGATGGCGATTACGGCGTAGTGTGGCAGGGAGATGAGTTCGAAACTTCCGTGGAGGATGCTCAGCCAGCGGGGTGAGAGAAACGTTTCCTGAAAGTGGTGAATGCAAGCTGAAGGTGAGGCGGCTGCTGAAAGCTACAGTAACCGCTTTGTAGATCGAATTCATGGGCTATTGTATTCCATTTAAGCTCAACAATCATTCTAGGGTCCTAAGAAAGTCCTACCTTCTGCACTCCGGTCACAAGATAGCCAAAATGCCACGCTGACTGACTCAGAGCGTAGATGTCGTTGAGGGCTTGACTGGTGAAGAGAATGAAGGTCGAACTTTTGTTCAAACAACTGAGCAGGCATAACAGGATGATACCGTAGTAGACGATGAGCGCATCAGTCAGAATGAAGTAGATCCACGCCCAAGTGACGGTGGCGTCCATCTCACCACTTCTCCGCAAAAATTCCGACTGAAAAATTGCGCTTTCGTGAGCTCCGGATATTGCGTGCGGCAAACAGGGGGCGGTGCGTAGAGCTCAAAAGCGCCAACCCTCTTTTCGAGTCTCCTAAGGGCTCGGATATGATGATGGAAAACTCAAAAAGTGACGATTGAAAGGACGAGAATGCAAGTGGAATGTTGCGAACACGCGCTTACCTGAAGTGAAATTGCCGTGTAATTTGAGTAATTAAGGAGGAGGCGAGCGCGAGGCGCTGAAATGTCACGTTTGAAAGGTGAAATTAGGCAAAGCGCAACGTGCACTGAATGAGAGCCACAAGGTCAGAATGCAACTTTCAGGGCAAAACAAAGACTAAAAACACAAATTCGACCCGAGCTTGACTCGTTAGTGGCCAACGCTTGTCTGTGCTCGGAATTAAGTCGTTCTCTCGTTGGTATTGTCTCAGGATTAACGGGGATCAAAAGCACAAAACTTCATTCTCAGCTCAAAAGTTTGTCTGATCGGAAAGCATTTACTCGCGACGAGATGAACGAGAGGTCAACCGGATAAGCCTAATGTCAGTTAAACGAGAATTGCGTGGGCTAAAGTAATACAGATGACCTCGTAATCACTTATGGCTGAATGTTGCGCTGTCCAGAACAGGAAATTGAGGCGTGCGAGGGTCTGAGAAACGTGAAAACAGCGTTTAGTGGGTGGCAAACAGAGATTAGAAGAGGAAGTTGTGAAACAAAGCTACGCGCTGATTTAAAGAGAGTTTCAACCGGAACTTGGGCAGATTTGATGTAGCGACAGCTAGGAAGCTGGCCAAAGTCAACGCATCCAGCTGAAGGTGAGCATCATGCATTTTTCAGAGCAATTTTTCGATTGTATTCACATGGCTGCATCGCAGCTTTACTTGATCGTAGTGCAACGTCTGATTGAAGCCGAAAAACGTAAAATATCAAAAATGCATCGCCCATTCTGCTCAAACTGAGCGCTTTTGTGACGACTTTGTGGCAATTGCAGAAGTGACACTAACGTCAGTGAATCGAAAAAACGATCCCACGCCAGTTTGGAGGCGAAAAATGAACGTTTCGTTCGTTGTCACGCCATTGAACCTTTAGAGGTGTGTCACAAATTCATTTTGGAGGAAATGCGGTCTTTTGGGTTAAATTTGGCTTTGCTGAGCTGCCTAGAAGTGATATGTTTGAAATTTCAACTGTTTTTAATCAGCATGGAGTAATTTGTGGTCAAGGGGTTTTTTATATGAACGACACCAACGTTGAACTCTAATCCCGCTGTGGCTGTTAATGGAAGAAGACACAAACTCATTTTCCAAGCAATCAAGACAACGGATTTCCTGTAAGAAAGGAAATTGCTTCGGGCGCTTCTTCACAAACAACAACACAATTATTTTTTGGTAATAAACGATGCTAATGCTTTGCAAGGCGTACAAGTGCATACAGGGGAGTGTCAACTAGTAGATGTCAGCAATGTTTGATGGAGCCAGAGAAGCCGATTTTAAAAAAAAAGAAGGTCACCGAGCCGAGCCACAAGTCGGCTGGTTTTACGAAAATCCTATCGAGCTGGTTATTCACGAAAGTTTAGTAAATTGGAGTGTTTTGTGAATACCTTTCTCAAACTATTCTTTAGAACGCGCAATGGTTTGCGTTGATGTTAATCAGCTCGCCAGAGTCAACGTTACCGGAATGCGCTTTTCAAAATACCTTAAACAATTTATTTCTGTCCAAAAACAGATCAAAATAGCTTGCAACAGACCAGAGCAATTTGAGCTTCAAAATCCGTATTAATCTTGGGTTTTTTTACACTCTATTCATTACTTGTAAATTCTCTTTGTCCACATCTTCTCTTGTGCAAACGTTCAGCTGCCAAACACAAGATTGTGAAGCAGATTCAAGCTAATTATCCTTAAAATTCTATTTCTAGTCTATTTGCAGTTTTCTAATGTCTTGCCAAACTATTACGTACTCTTTAAAAGCTCAATCCAGGGTAATCTACCGTACAACTTGTAATAGTTAAGCCGATTGTGAGCTGCCAAACTCAAGAATCCATTATTCTATTTGCAGTCGTATTTACCGCTTTTCTCAGTTTTTTCAGTAATTTCATCGCAGTAATTGTCTCCAACTCATCACAAAATTGCTTCCCATTATGCTTTTTAGCAAAATTGCGCCAAATTGCTGCCTCGTTTTGCAAAAAGTAAAATTTCTGCTTTGATTCGCGGAATCCAGCGAGCATACTCCACTGGTAACGAGCTGCACAGTTGCAAACACGACGCTCCGAGCGCCGTATCACGCGCAATTGTGCGTTCGCGTGTAAGAAACTACATCTGCGCTGGAGTTGATGTTGAGCAACGATGCGTGCGAATCTGTGACGAAAGGTAAAATTGGCTTTTGGAGGGAAGCGGTCGTGTGGAAGTAGTAAGCGTGGAATTTGAGCCTGGTGGTCGCTGAGAGGAGAGGATTAAAGAAGCGCAAAGCACTGAAACGGAAGTTGTTGTGTTGGACGGAAAAACAGATTTTTCACGCCTGCATTTTGAAGTGATCTTAGCGTTGATTAGAGGCCATTTAGGCGTGCTTCCGGTGGAATCAAAGAAGCGGGATCCATGATGAATTTTTAAGCAGGCCAGACATCCGTGTAAATAATCAATTTTGCAAGGATTCGCGTGAGAAAAGGGCTTGGTTCTGATGCCGATGTTTCGCGTGCGAAAACAGGCCAAACGCGGCGGTGGATTTTCAAGAAAGTCGTTGATTAGAGTCATTTAAAGGGTCATGGACGTCGTTCAGTGGTTCAGAAGGACTCAGGAAACACAGAATTGTAGCCGTGAGAGTGAAAAAACCACAAAAAATTGCATTTTTTACTTTCAAGCTAAAACCGACAAGAAAATCATAAGTTTTCAGAAAAATTTAATAAAAATTTAAAAAAATTATAAAAAGTTGTGCGGTGCGCTGGAAGACTTTTACGGTAGTGCATGCACAGTTTCACAACTGATGTTACATTAAAAATAGTTGCGATTACTCGTCAGGTCGCTGAATTGGCGTTTTGCTGTGTTTTGTAAGGTTAACTCTTAACACCTTTCCAGGCTGCGCATGCTCTACAATCTGCGATGTTGTTTACCGCAAGGTGAACAAACATCAACCGAGCTTCTAGCTTCCGTGCCAGGCCTTGTCGTGTTCTCAGGCATGGCGCACCGAGTAAACAATCAAGTTTTGTAAGGAATTTCGTGAGAAAAGCGGCTTATTTACGAGGTTGATGTTGATGGAAAAACGGATCAAAAGACGGATTTCTGAACGTCTTTTGTTCAACGGTGTGAAGGATGCAATGGAGACTTTGCAGACTTTGAATGAAAGCGGAAACGCAAAATTTAGGACGGCAAATCGTCATAGATTTGTGTAATCAATGAGCACATGCAAGGTGCGGCAGTCGGATCTGCAGTGACCAGATTCTGGTCACTGACATCGAAGACTGGCATCGTTCTAATCAAACATCAGCTTCAGGCAAACGACAGGTTGCAGACACGCAAAAACCAGACATTTTGAGACGCACAACGACGTTATTTTGTAGTCGCCGAAAAAGGCCGAATGACAAAAAATAGTTCCATTGCGTGTTCGTTTGTCTAGACTTGAGTTTTTTCTTCCTCCAACTCGGTGCTAGACGAGTTTGCGTTTTTTGACGTAAATCAAAGATATTGTAGCCTCTGTGTAAAGGTTAATACACTGCAAAATGCTGCTCTAATGACGTGACAAGTAGCAGTAAACCGAATGAGTCACTTTTGTGAGTTGGACTTTTACTAAGCTGGTCAGATTGCTTTTCAATTTAAAACTAAAGCTTTTTGGACTCTGATTGATTAGAAACGTAAAATATATGAATTGGGCTAGCCGCAAAAAGCCCATAACAAGGATTTAGAGTAATGATGACGAATCATATAGTTATACTATAGATGGTTTCCGTACTTGCAGGAACGCACCGGACACGTCACAGTTGCGCTTGCAAAATGTAAAATGCAATAATCTAGATT
Organism: Steinernema feltiae; assembly: GCA_007213375.1. Classification (NCBI taxonomy): domain Eukaryota; kingdom Metazoa; phylum Nematoda; class Chromadorea; order Rhabditida; family Steinernematidae; genus Steinernema; species Steinernema feltiae. The sequence continues at coordinate 181,290 of MQUG01003359.1, forward strand.
TTAGACAGACTGTTTGATGTCTTGCCTGGCTGATGGCTAACTTCCTTTGCAACGGCCAAACGTTTCGGCTAACCCAAGCGACGGCGCCATCCCAGCATTCGGTAACCAGCTTTACTAGAGCGAGCATTAAATGGCTCGCATTTTGAGTTTTATTCGAAATCGACGAAATCAATGCAAAACTGGAATTTGAAAGAAACTCAATTAGGGACAAAATTAATCAAAGTCAACTCTGATCCGGATTTTTTGGCCGTGTACCATATGGAAGCTTCTAAGTCGCGCCATGGTCCTCTCAGCCTTGATGAACGTGAACAAATCAACAAATTCTCGATTTTTAATTTGGATTGCGTGATTTTCGCCAATTCTTACTGACGTTGGACTTGAATGGCTCAAAATAAGAATTAATTTTTTCTTTTAAATTAAAAACTATAAGAGTTTGGAAAACCTTTGAAAATATGTTGACAGGAAAGAGGACGTTATGAATGAAATTGAAAATAACCTTTATTTGTTGACACAGGATGTCTAGCAAAATATTGTCTAATGAATTGTGTCTATTTTTGGGGTTCTGTCTTTCGAATCTTTTGTTTTGCGCATCGAGACGGTAGATATTAAACGCTCTTTGAACTCAAAAAATTGTGTCGCAAAAGATCACCAACGAGGTAGCGGCAGAGCTGTTAACCCGAAAGAATGACCGCATTACACGATCCGATAAAAGCTCAGTGTAAGGAATACTGCACGACGAGGCCAGGTGACCTAAGGCACATCCTCCGCAAGCCTATAGTACAAATACGTGAAATTTTTATCAAAATTTTGGGAATTGTTGTTCCGTCATTGATATACTTTTGTCTGCCTCATGCAGCGATTATAAACGTCGTTTTGAACGATTTCTCAATTTGTAACGAATCAATCTTTTCTGTTCAACGTACGCAAAGAGTAGTGCACTAACAAGTACAATAACGAATAGTGACTGATCTGAAAAAGCCAACAGGAACGTGAAAACTTTGAGTTTAATCGTCCAAATGGCGGATAACTTGAAAATAAACATTTCAATAATCGGTTAGTTCAAAACACGTGCTGCGACAAAGGACTAATAGATGCATTGGTTATGTAGTACGTTGAATGGGTACAACTCAGCACAATATAGATCACTGACATGCTTGTTCTTTTTAAGCCAAATTTCATAACACCACAAAACAGACTGAAATCAATTTGAAGTACACGTTTCAGGTAAGCGCAAACCGAAAATAGACCAAAATAAGACAATTCGGTTAACGACCTCAAGCTGGCAATTATTTTCACACGCCAAGGAAAGGAATGGAGAAACAACATGCGGAAATAACACCGAAAAATCAGCTAAATTCGATAGCGTTGGTCACTTTGTTAAGTATCAACGTCGTTTGAGGTTTTGTTGCCCATACGGCACAGTTTGTTCTAGGCTAACCGTACCTGCTTTAGGCGTATTGCCTTATTTGTTTAGCCGTTTTGTTAGTGGGTTCCCAGGCTTCAAAGAGCGATTGTTATAGGCGCCTGGCGCCAAGTTGAATTCATTTGGCTTGAGTTGCACAAGATGTCGGGCGTCAAGTTGTCGCGTGCCTGAACCTATGAAGTGTATTGTGCAATGGTTGACGTCGGTTTGCGTCTCGCACCGACTATAACAATGCGTTGCTTTGTGACAGCACTTGGATGTTTGTCAACGTTATCTCGTTAGCGAACAAGTCCGTATCAGATTGCTTATGGTGGTTACCCCAGCTCCTTGGGTTCTCTTTCCAGACATCCATTTTCAGACAACTCTTTTCAGACAAAATTTTTGAAAAATTCGTTTTCAGACAATTTTTTTCAGACATCCATTTTCAGACAACTCTTTTCAGACAAAATTTTTGAAAAATTCGTTTTCAGACAATTTTTTTCAGATATTGGTAAAAACATATCGTTTTCATATTTTTTCCATAACAGCATCGATTTATGTAGACGCTTTCATCAGCTCGTTTCCCCCGATCGGCCACTTCTACTTTTATTTTATAGCTAAGCCTAAGCTTAGGCTCAACTTAACCCTAAGGCATATTTCTATAACTGTGGTAAAATCATATCGTTTTCATATTTTTTCCGTTACAGCATCGATTTATGTACTATTAGGTTAAAAATCGCGATCTTGTAGTACTCATTGTAATGATTTAATCTCTTGTTTTCTTTTGCGAGCACACTCTCAAGCCTTTTACCGTCACAATCAAAAATTCATGCTTTTAAGCATCTTTTCTTTTGAAAGACCACATTGCGATGCAAACTCCCCCACCGCTGCATCTGTTTTCCTTTCTTATTTACTCGAATTTGGCACCCATCCAACTCTTTCGCCGATTCGAATCCCCCTCTCTTCGCGTCGGACCGAATGGGAGCGTTTTATAGTTGTCTGACACAGTAATACACAATCGCTTCGCTCTCCTATCGATCTTCCGCTCGGAAACCTCATCCGTTCGCACATCGAGATGGCGCGCGTCGCGGAATTATTCGCCACAACACCGTGTCGCATTCGCTGGAATGTCTCGTGCGATCGATCGTCTCTCTCGCGCGCGCTCTATTCCACTTTGTGTGCGACGTTTTCGTGTATTTTCAGAAAGACGCCAACATGTTAGACGATGAGCAAAAGCTCCAGCTGATCAAATTCATGGAGCGGAATCCGTGTTTCTGGGACAAATCCGACATTAACTACCTCAACAGTGCTACTAAAGGATTGATGTTCAGCAAATTGGCGAGAACCATCGGCACAAGTGGTAATTCCCATACTTTGTTTTGTTTCCAACGTTTTAATCGATTTGGCTTTTGTAGCGTGAGCAGCGAATAGGCGTTGACAAAGCACTGAATAATGTTTGGAATAACATTGGCACTTCTAGGTGCGGTTTTATGTTGAAACAACGGCTAAAGCGGAAGAATCAATGGCATTGTTTCAAAGCGTTAGGTCACATTTAAGCGACAAATAGCTAACCCTAAAAACCGGTTTTTGCAACAGTGGTAAATCCCAGACCGTCTTCTTGGATGCGCGCGCACAACCTTGTTTGTGGTTGTGTTAAAAATCAACAGAACTACCCTCTCCTTAGTTGATTTGACTTCCTTCGTAAGATTTAGGATTTAGGCAACAACCAAAGAGCTTAAGTAATGCGAATTTGAAGTTGCTTAATAACTTTCATACTCAAACAAAAGCGGTTTGCCGCGCACTTCCTCTTCCTTGTTTTTAGTTTCAGTTGCCTTCAAATTGCGTTCACTAAACAATATTAGCGGCTTAATCAAATTACAACTGTAATTTTAGTTTGATTTGTCAGATTATCTGATTATTCGATCGCATCTGGACTCGGGACTAAATCAATTTACAGAATCAGATCAGACTTGGGTGATCGTTGCAACTTCCATCAGAGTTTTTGGTTTTAGTGGCTGTATTATGGCCTTAGAATTTACGGCTAAATAAGCTAGCCAAAACATGGTTTTCCTAAATTGTGTTTAATTCATTGTTTTGTCAGTAGTAGGAAAATTCAATCATCAGTCACGTTTCAGATGAAATACCCGATATTTTGCTAATGTGACTTTCAGATTGCGCCTAGTCCGATTATTAAAGGAAAAGCAACATCCAACTTTCCATTTGCTGTAACCGACCGCATTCAAATCGTATAATTCAAACAATCATCTTTGATTCATAACGTGCCTAAATTGTTATCTGCAACTGCGAGTCCGTTGTCTCGTTGTTATACACAGTGATTAATATTAAAACTTGGGCTACTGCGGTCAAAAAACTAAAAATTGCTCGCGCATCTAGTAAATTATCGACTTTACCAAAGCTAAATTTTCATTTCCAGAGCGCGAAGTCAAATCAGGATGGAAATCACTAAAGAAAAGCTACTTGGACGAGAAACTCCGTCAAACGACTCGTACCGGCAACCGCACCGTCTCCCCGCTGTTCCCCTACTACGGCACTATGCTCTTCTTGGAGAAAAGCGGCGATCGCAGTCAACCAAAAACGTTCTCCAACATACCAGCGTTCCGTCAGAATGAGACCGCATTTGCGACTATTGACGACAACGACGAGTACGAATCGACCTACGATGATAACCCACTGCAGTACTACGACGACCAAACGAATTTCACAATTGGGAATGACTTTGAGGACGCGCAGGAGAGCGGCAATGGAGGCGACGACTTTACTCCGTTTGATGTGAAACCGCCGCCGGCTATCAGCCACCTGTCGACGATCATCAAGAACGAGAGCAAACACCAAATTCCCTCACCTTCTCGCACTATTATTGGCGCCAATAGTCTCGAAAGTATGCTTTCAGACCGCTAACGTCATAATTCACTATTCGGAATTTCAGGAAGACGCAGATTGGATGCTCCCACAGCTACCGTAACCGCTAATAAGATCCGCAGGCTGATAATACGCAGACCGGACTCGGACACTCCCACATCGATGCCAACCCTCTCTGCTAACACTCCAAATCCCATTACCACACTATCTACGACGTTGGCCGGCCTGAAACCATCCCCTGCATCAGCTGCAAACATCGCCAAATCGCCATTTCTGCTCTACATGGAGAGAATCTACAACTCGGTGGAGGACGAGCGAAAAGTCGAGTTTGAAGAGGAGATGATTCGATACGCATTTGACTGGAAAAAAGGACAATCCTCCAATTCGACCCAGGAAATCTGACCTCATGAAGTTGATAATTTTGAAATTGCATCTTCAAGCCTTGTTACTGTTACGCCGGAGTGAATAAAATAGCTTTATAATCAAATTTGACTTTGCACTATTAAAGTAAAATACGTTCAAGCTGGCTGGTTTCCGAAATGGTTGGAGATGACACCTAATCCAGTTGAGCTTAAAAGTAGGTTCCATCGTTCTACGATGCGGGCACAGGCGTCGTACTCTTGACACTGGCGTAGAGTCTTGCTATCTGTTGTTCTTCGATTGCTGATCTCTTCTCATTCGTGTCTTTGATAAGAATAAAACAATATACAAGGGAAATAGCGTAGAAAGCAAATAAAACAAACAAAAAACATAAGGACGCATAAGAGCATAAGACAGTAAAAAGCGATGGTTTGAGAAAATCTAATTGATGTCTACATACAGAGCATCTACGGCCAAGAGAAGGATTGTGTTGAAGGCATAGAACAGCACACGTTCTGTGGATGTATTTTTGAGTTCCTCGACAAAGACACGGGCTTAGGAGAGGCTGATCGGCAGTGTCGGGCAGGTAGCAGATCCGACAGGAAGGCAACTCGTCAACGTCCATCGTGTTGACCTGTTTCACTGTTTTGGGGAGAAAGTTTTACATGCAATGATGCAATGTGCGAATTGTGATGAAGCAAGAAGTTTGCACATTGGATCAACTAAATCGTGTTAAACAAAAGCTTTAGATTTTCGAAATTCCTTTATTGAAAGAGCGCAGAGATGAACAACTTTTGCTTATCAATACCCTTGAAAGTGCACCGTGCGCTTGATTGTCTGGGTTGTCAGGTCTTGCTTGATTGATTCCACGCAATCCTGACACAATGCAAGTCGTCCTATCAAGCAGTGCGATCTCTTACGAATATGCTACACTTCACAAACATTGAAACGATTTATTGCGACCATCACAGAGCCATCTTTACCCCCTTAACCAATTTTCCAACTTGTTCAGCAATTTACAATAACCACGTGCAATGACGATTCCTACAACGTTGACAACAAGAAACGAGCCAAGCAATGTGAATACAATTGTTTCAGCTCCGTCTAACCAATGGTAGTTGGCATTTCCAGGGACGCAGAGGTCAATTTTCAAGTAAATTCCCCTGTAGTACTCATCCACGATTTGTTTGGCTGACTTTAGTTTCCACAGACAGGAACGTTTGATCCCAGGAGTGTTCTGGAGCTTGTGGTTAAACGAGAACCAATCTAAAATTGTTATTAATGAAAGGAACTTGATTTGGGTCTAATTACTGATTCTATCGCCCAATTGAGTATCGTTGATTTGGATTAAAAAGTCGCCAATTACAGAATCGTAATGCGAGAATATGTGATCGAGTCTGCTTGCCGCTGTGTAGTCAGGATAGAACATGTAGTCGGCGTAGAAAGTGTAGATTTCGAGCGAGCGAATGTCGCCGACGGCGTCAATGTAACGGACGATGTCGTTCCAGAGCAACGCGGCTGACGCATTGCTGAGAAGTGAGTTTTGAACGTGGGTTAAAGCCTGAAATAATGGGTTAGTTTATATCTGATTAATCAAGCACGTTTAGACTCCAGAGCACATGCAATCAATTTGAAAACGAACTTTCTTGTTTCAATTTTGGGCTAACGAGCGGCTATTGGTTTGGTTTAAACGATTTTCCTTAAAATTGACATAATTGAGCTTGAGGCAAAGCCTCAAATAGCCGGAAAGTAATATAAAATTTGGTAATTCGTGTCAAGCAGAACTTGGCGCAAAGCATCCTAAACAAACTGTCCAAAACCCTGCTCACCATGCTGCTATAATACTCGTCATCCTCGCTTTCAGCCATTTCAATAATCCTCTCTTCAAAATCCATAATCGCACGCTTCAATCTAGCGCTTTGCACTGTAGATCTACGCGAACGACCTTCATTCGCATCCTCTCCCGTTATCCATCGCTGAATCTTCCAATGATACTCCTCCCAGAAGGCGCCGTTGAGGCGATGCGCTTTGTCGAGTAGGGCGCGGTCATCTGAAATCAAACTTTTATGATTCGAGCATGAAGTTGCTGTTTACCATCAGGACGAGAATAGTCAACATAGAAGCGGTCGATCAGCAGTGGCGTTAGAGCGAATATTAGAAGGATTAAAACTGTCGAAATGCCTAAAACAGTTCCACTAACAATTTCCCTAAAGCACTATTATTGGCGCCAACAGTCTCGAAAGTATGCTTTCAGACCGCTAACGTCATAATTCACTATTCGGAATTTCAGGAAGACGCAGATTGGATGCTCCCACAGCTACCGTAACCGCTAATAAGATCCGCAGGCTGATAATACGCAGACCGGACTCGGACACTCCCACATCGATGCCAACCCTCTCTGCCAACACTCCAAATCCCATTACCACACTATCTACGACGTTGGCCGGCCTGAAACCATCCCCTGCATCAGCTGCAAACATCGCCAAATCGCCATTTCTGCTCTACATGGAGAGAATCTACAACTCGGTGGAGGACGAGCGAAAAGTTGAGTTTGAAGAGGAGATAATCAGATATGCATTTGACTGGAAAAAAGGACAATCCTCGAATTCGACCCAGGAAATCTGACCTCATGATATTTTGAAATTGCATCTTCAATCAAGCCTTGTTTGTTACTGTTACGCCGGACTGAATAAAATAGCTTTATAATCAAATCTGACCAGAAATCTTGATTACACTAAAGCATCGTCGATGCAACGTTTCCAGGACGTTGAGGAGAAGTGTTTCACGTTCTGTCTGTAGTAGGATTAGCCATCCAATCTTGTTTGTCTTTGGAGTAGCAAACGCAGAAATACCGTTGGAGTAGGACAATCGCGTTAGGATCCTGCAGAATTGATGGTCGCAATTTTGGTTGTTGAGAGACAGATTTGACCAGATCAAAAAGACGGTACGAAATTCGACAAAACGGTTCATAGCAGTAACGCTCCAGACCGTAGCGCTCCACAGATGCGCTCCAGACCACATCGCTGCAGACAATAGCGCTCCAGACCGTAGCGCTCCAGACCACATCGCTGTAGACCATATCGCTGCAGACCAAATCGCTGTAGACAATAGCGCTCCAGACAGCTGAGCGCTCCAGACCACACCGCTGTAGACCATATCCCTGCAGACAAAAGCGCTGCAGACAATAGCACAAATAGATACGCGCTTGGTTTACATAATAAAGGCAAAGGGATGAGCTGTCACATCTCCGCAATGGTGGTTTGACCATGAATACACTCATTTATTTACGCAAACATTTTCAAAACAAAATAAGTAGAAATGCTGCGACAAGGAAGTAAGCTACGATTAAGATACTGAAAAATATACAGTAAACAATAAAGAAAGGCATTGAATCAAAGGAAAACCAGAAAGCAGTCAAAAAGGATGGTTTGAGAAAATCTAGTTGATGTCTGCACACAGAGCATCTACTGCCGAGCGAAGGGTTATGTTGAACGCATAGAACGGCACAGTTCTTGTGGATATACTTTTGAGTTCCTCGGCAGAGACACGGGCTTAGGAGAGGCTCGTTTGTAGAGTCGGGCAGGTAGCAGATCCGACAAGAAGGCGACTCGTCAACGTCCATTGCGTTCGCGGCTTTCACTGTTTGGGGACAAAGTTGTGGATATTGATGCAATGTGCGAATGTTGAAGCATGAATTTAGCACATTGGATAGATCACATCGATCAAGTTGTGTTGGATCGTTTGATTTCTTTCAATTTGTTAGTTCGTTGAGTTGATTATTGAACGGAAAGGAAGTTTGGTTCAGGCTTTAGCGCATACAGAGATGAATGCGAATTGTCAAATTTCTCGTTTGTTCGCAGTCCAGAGCTTCGTATTGACGGAAACAGTTGACAGAAGCAGGACGCATTCTCTTTCACCACAAGGCGAACTCGTAGTGAGCCATCATAGATGCCTAGTATCTAGACTGTCTAAAAACGTTCCTTTCCGATGGTGAAACTCCGAGCACAGCAAACAAACATCTCAGCAAACGCTACAATGGATATACCCAAGAGTGAGAGAAATAGAGGCACATAGGCAACGAAGTGAGGAGGTCAGAGAACCGCTGGACCCTAGGTAAACGCTACTGTTAACAGCGGGTTGACTAGACCAACAAAAGTTGTCAAATCACATCAAAATTATTTCAACTCTACAAGAACGCTCCTTGGAGAGCCCTGCTTTATCGATGTCACACAGCAACACTTTACAAACGTTGATACGATTTGTTGCTTTGGTCACAGAGCATATTTACCGCTTATCCCCTCAACCAATATTCAAACTTGTCCAGCAATCTACAATAACCACGCGCCACGACGATTCCTACAACGTTGACAACAAGAATCGAGCCTAGCAATGTAAATACAATGGTTTCAGCTCCGTCTAACCAATGGTAGTGTGCATTTCCAGGGACGCAGAGGTCAATTTTCAAGTAAATTCCCCTGTAGTACTCATCGACGATCTGCTTGGCTGATTTTAGTTTCCACAGACAAGAACGCTTCATTCCAGGAGTGTTCTGCAGCTTGTGGTTATACCAGAACCGCTCTAAAATGGCCATTAATGAAAGAATTGCTTTTGGGTCTAATTACCAATTCTATCGCCCAACCGAGTATCGTTGATTTGGACTAAAAAGTCGCCAATAACAGAATCGTAATGCGAGAAAATGTGATCAAGTCTGCTCGCCGCTGTGTAGTCAGGATAGAACATGTAGTCGGCGTAGAAAGTGTAGATTTCGAGCGAGCGGATGTCGCCAACAGCTGCAATATAGCGGACAATGTCGTTCCAGAGCAGAGCGGCTGAAGTGTTGCTGAGAAGCGAGTTTTGAACGAGGGTTAAAGCCTGAAATAGTGGGTTAGTTGGGTTAGTTTATATCCTATTAATCAAACGTGTTTAGACTCCAGAGCATAGCCAATCAAGCGCCTTTAAATTCGTTCTAGACAGTTCGGCTAGACAGTCAATACAGAAATTTTGAAAACGAACTTTCTTGTTTCAATTTTGGACTAACGAAAGGTTTATGGTTTGGTTTAAACGCTTTTCCTTAAAATTGACATAACTGAGCTTGAGGCAAAACCTTAAATAGCCTGAAAGTCCTATAAATCCTGCTAATTCATGAAGCTAGACATGTCAAGCAGAACTTGGCGCAAAGCATCCTGAACAAACTGTCCAAAACCCTGCTCACCATGCTGCTATAATACTCGTCATCCTCGCTTCCAGCCATTTCAATAATCCTCTCTTCAAAATCCATAATCGCACGCTTCATTCTAGCGCTTTGCACTGTAGATCTACGCGAACGACCTTCATTCGCATCCTCTCCCGTTATCCATCGCTGAATCATCCAGTGATATTCCTCCCAGAAGTCGCCGTTGAGGCGATGCGCTTTGTCGAGTAGGGCGCGGTCATCTGAAATCAAACTTTTATGATTCGAGCATGAAGTTGCTGTTTACCATCAGGACGAGAATAGTCAACATAGAAGCGGTCGATCAGCAGTGGCGTTAGAGCGAATGCTAGAAGGATTAAAACCGTCGAAATGCCTAAAACAGTTCCAATTCTGTCCCTTTGGTGACTAGTAGACAGTCGTAGCAGTATTGTCTCCTTTATGCGCGTTGCTAATGGCGGAGAGTCCGCTTCTGGAGTTGACATGGCGGAGAATGACATTCTTTTGCAGCGATTGAGGCCGGGAAAGACGGCAAGGTGTGAATGATGAGATCGATTGACCTCAGCGTGGTCCGTTAGATTGCGGACGTAGAGCGAAGACGAGTGGTAGGACAATGGTATCTCCAATCGCCTTTAGAATGCGCAACAGAGCCACAAGCTGGCTGGTTTGTTTCATTTTTTCTTCTAAATTCCCTATATCCACCGACAAACGAGCACTGAATCGCCATTCGATGATGATACTAAAAGTCTGGGAACCGATAGACCTCCATTAACAGCGCTACTGACTCCGTTGCCCAACTGGAAGCGCGCACGATCACTGACGAGTACAAGATACGCCGGAAGCATAAAAGCGTTCAAAAACAGAGACTCCGCAAAGCCTTGACAAATGAAGATTTGACTCCAAAGTCGCCTGCTTCTGGATAGAAGAATGTTGAACACAGAAATTGTTTCGATACACTCTATTCAACATTAACAACCTTAACAATTCACTGAAGCCACGACTTGATCACTTCACCGCTGGGCCAATTCGCTGTTTTTCCTGAAACAAACAAAGCGTTCATTAACATCCGAAAAGAAAGAATCAAAATGCTCACCGATGACTGTAAAAGCAAGAGGCTTGTTGCGGAACACACGCCTCGCCGTTTCTTTGATGGTGTCCGGAGTAACTGACTAAATATCAACAAGTTAGCAACAGATAATAAAGTAGGCTTCTTACTTCAATTATTGCATGGAGCTCATGAACCGGAATCCTACGTCCATAGCATAGCATTTGACTGAAATGGACAATAAGTCGTATTTCCAAATCTACATTTTTACCGTCCAATATCCTCGCAAATAGGAGTTGAACCATCGAGCATGAGAAGCAAATTGGTGAGCAAGAGACGCTTTCCTCGCTCCACATCCTCCTCGCTGACTTCCTCGCACAGCGACCGCCATTCATCGCAAATAGCCTTTGCCATATTTGGCAGCGCATCGGGTTGTGCAATGAAATAAACGCCAGCCAAACCGGTATCCTTGTAGCAGGTGTTGAAAGATAAGAACTTGTTGACGGAACCATCGGTGGGAATACGGTTCAGCAGTCGCGATGGGCCATTGACACCGGCAGCGTTAACGCAATCATATTGGCCAACCATCTAAGAATACGCTGGATCTAACAACATCATAGTACACGCATGGACTAACCGTATTGGCAATCATCAAAGGAATGTTGTCAGGTGAGGTCCAGCTGGCGCCTTCGACCGTGAGAGTTCCGTAGGTCAGCTCCATAGTATCTTTTTCGATGAGTTGCTGAAATTCAGTATTCTTTGATAAAATCGATGCAATTGCTGACTTACAAAAGCTTCTCTAAACACTCCAGGCTCATATTCCAGCACGTTGTCTCCGCCATGCTCAATTTTTCCGAAATATTTAGCCGCCAGCTCAACAAGCTGCTCGTGCTCAACACCGCCAGCACCAGCGAGCACCATGCGCGGTCCCTTGTAGTACTCGCTAACGTAATCGACCAGATCTCTACGACTGATTGAGCTAAAAGCGAACGAAATATAACCGATAATGGACAATTAAACAAACTTGATGTTCTCTACAGGTCCAAGAATCGTCCGCCCCAACGACGTGTCCTTGAAAGCGACCGAATGGAGATGATCAAAAACCACTTCTTGCATATCCTGCTCGACTTCTTCCATTTCACGAATAATAACCGGTCGTTCCCGCTTAATTGCATCGTGATCATAGGTACTTTTCGTTAAAATATCCGAAAGAATCTCAACAGCTGCAAAAAGCAAACATAATTAGAAGCAGCAAATAGCAAATCGCCAACATACAGCGCTCAATATCTTGATTGAAGCATTTTGCGTAGTACACTGTTTGTTCGCGAGACGTGTAGGCGTTGAGATGCGCTCCAATATCCTCTACTTCCATTTCAAGCCCGTACTGTGTTCGCTTCGCCGTTCCTTTGAAAGCCATGTGCTCGAGGAAGTGCGCTACTCCGTTGTTCTTCTCGTTTTCATAGCGGCTTCCCGCGTCGATCCACACGCCAACCTGAAAGTAAGCTATCAACATAAATTGGATTTTTGCGACGTTAATTCGGCCAGCGACGGAATTCTCCTGGCATGTTCAACAAAGCAATGCACAGGCGTCGTCTCAAGCGACGATAAAATGCCAAAAATCAGCCTAAATCAGCTCAAAAACCAAACTTACAGTGGATGTGGGTATTTTTCTCGTCTCTGTGGCTATCGTAAACCCCGATGGCAGTTTGCTGATTCTGGTTGGGGGCGCTTCGACCGAAACACGAGTCGCAGAAGGCGCGGCGATGGAGAAGCAACGTGTGGAGAGCTGAAATTCTCAGTTTTCGAAGCTGCAGACGCGGAAACATGAACAAACCAGTCGAGCGTGAGCTTGCACGAGGCCAGCGCTCCTCAGAACTCTGCTTGCTGACATTTCTCTCTCTGAAATGAAGCGAAATAAGGCCTGGAAAGAACTGAAACAGAGAAAATAGCGAAAATCACGCAATCTGACGAATACATCGTATTATTTCACAATAAAACGAACGTGTGAATTATATTGGAAAATCCACTGGCGAACTTGTCTCGACTTGAAGGTGGACGGTAAGCGCACGCTGGTGTTCTGCCGTTAAATGCCCGATCGTATGCTCTTGAAGAAGGAGGATAGACTCATGCAGTCACAAAAATCCGTGAAATCAGACAACAATGAGCGTCGTCGCTAAAGTTCGCACGTTCGTACTCGTGCACTGTCCAGCCTGCACCGAAAGCAGACAGCGCTCTCCGTTTTCAACAGGAAATGCCACTTTGCGACCTAACTCGGCTACTCAAGCAATCTAGGGCTAATTTATAGCAAAATCTGTGCTCGAAAAATGTGAGTAGAGTGGTTTTGGCGCGCATTTTTGGATTTTTGTGCGTTTTCGAAGGTTGTTTGCTACATAGTTGGTGCCACGATAGCTAATGAACGCGTTTGATAGACTCTGGCAGTTCTGGAGACAAAGTGCAAGTGCTGAGCGATCCTGTATCGTAGCAAAGGTCCTGCGGTCGTGTTTTAAAACGCTCAAACCAATTGGTGGTGATGAAGCTCAAACTCATCGAGGGTGCAACGGTTCACCGAAGTCGGCCCCTCGACGGGAGAAGAAACGGCACGCAGAATCAGCGCGAGGAGTCAAACGCGGCGCCGACGGTCAACAGGCCTTTTGCGGGCGATTCGTGAGCGCGACTCGTCTGCAAGCAGCAAGATCGGAAGCGGCGAAATGATCTTTTGCAATTGTACCACGCATCGATTCCAAAAAGGACTGTTCATTGAAGTGATTTTGGTGTTTTGTGCGTTTTTAAAGGTTGTTTTCGCTAGTAAAAGCTAGTAAACGCGTTCGGCGGACACCGGCAGCTGTGGACATCGGAATTTAGCCAGTACTCTGAAATATGTGTTTCTCGGCTAGACCTCTCAGCGTTGCTACTGTGCGCACGCTGACGATTGGCGGTCCTCTACAGTACCGCATTAAAGGTCACCTACTCACGAAGTCGGCCCCTCAACGGCAGAAAGGACGACATGCAGACGTTGTTATTTTGCCTCGCGCTGCCCGATCAGCGCGAGGAGTCAAACGCGGCGCAGACGGTCAGCAACTTTTTTCGGGCGATTTGTGAGCGCAGCCCCTCAACGACATGCAGACGTTGTTATTCTACTGCGCGCTTCCCGATCAACGCGAAATCTATCGATTGCGAGGAGGCAAATGCGCCGACGGTCAACAGGCCGCTTCCGCGCTGTCGCCGTCCCTTCTAGCTATATATCGGTTTCCCAACACCCCAAAACGGCCTTTAGCTTGAACTCTTTCTGTCACTTCGGAGGAACGCGCGCCGATAACCTAACACCCTCAATGTGTTGTTTCAGTTTTCCAGTGTCCATAATCCAACTATGTTCGGTATTACACGCTTCGATGGCTTGAATCTTGAGCAGCTCAAGGCGGAGCTCGAAAAAGTGTTCCAGGAGGAAAAGGATCGTAAGTCTATTTTCAGCTCTTTGCTATCGGCTTACACCCTCAATTCGCAGAGATACAAGCTCAAAAACTAGAAATTGAAGCTCGCAAAATACCTCGCAATGAAGCTTTGTGCGTCAGACCGGTCGATATGGAAACCATAAACAAAGTTTTTGAGACGCTCGCCGGATACAAGGAGAAATTCCCGGAGAGAGTGGTTGCTTTGGACGAGAAAATCACCGAATATTGCAAGGATACCATTGAGGTATGGATTGCTCAAAATTTGGATCAAAATAAGTGAAATGCTGCTTTAGACGAAAGAAGACGTGGAGATGAAGACAAAAGTGCACAAAGAGATTGAGAAAATCGTCGAAAAAGTGATTTACCAACTGTTCTACCGTATTTTAAATTGATTTGTAGGTTTTCGGCGACCGTGCCGAGCTTCTAATCACCGGATCCACACAACAAGGACTCTGTGTAAAAGGTGGCGATCTTGATTTGAGCCTTATATGCGAAACTGATGGCAAATTCCTACACACGTACATTATAAGTTTAGATTTAGCCTTTAATGCCAGATTTCAGGGATAGCGAACGCGTTCTCTCATCACTGCAGACAGAACTGCAACGATGTGAGATGGTGAGCTCTGTTGAGCACATCAGAACCACAAAGGTGCACTCTGTATAGCTGAAATCCTTTCAAAAACGATTTTTATAGTTTCCCCTCCTAAGAATGCAGTTGGACAACGAACGAAACAATCTAAAGGTGGACATTAGCTGCAACCAGATCTGGGGTCTTGTCTCGGCTCACCTCATCCGCCACTATGTGATGTTTGACGCTCGCGTGCAGCCTCTCATCGTAGCATTGAAGAATTGGTCTCTGAAAGCGCACATTCGCGATCATTCGTACAGTCGGATCAATAGGTATGAGGATTACGGTAGTTAGCTCAATATTTTGAGCCCCTCAGCTTCTCGATTGTCATGATGGCAATCCACTACCTCCAATCAGTGTGCTCTCCTCCGATTCTCCCGAATTTAAGCGAACTTTGCCCAAAAATCTGCAAGAGCTTACCAGAAAGCCATGAACTGTGCGTTCCTGAAGAGATCAGTGAGTCTTATGCTGTCTTTAAGTCCTTTTCTTCACCATTGTAGAGTCAAAAATAGAGCCAAACGGTCTGACTGTCGGTTTACTGTTCTTGGGCTGCATGGTCTATTACTCGCTCTACGACTGGAAGTGCGCCATTTCCGTTCGTCTCGGAGAGCGATTTGAAAAGTCAGATCGACGTCTTTTTTTGTCATTAAGCTACTCTGCTTTTAGAAACAATCTCGAATCAAACAATCTCGAACGAATCCAATGTTCATCGAGGAGCCAGTCGGGACGTGTAACATTGTCTGCGAGAGTAATGCCGTTCTCATTCAAGAGAAGTTTGCGAAGGCGGTGGATGAAGTTTTTAAGGAACACATTGTTGAACCTGCGAGTCTTGTAGGTAACGCGGAGTAGTTTTGAATTGATTAGATAATCACTGATGCAAATAAATGGATGTCTTATTCTAAACGGTCTTTGTAAGACAGATTACAGCAGTATCGCAAATTGTTAGGACCTCATTACCACGTTGCCGACGGCAAGACTGATTTTTCACTGATCTTCAGCATGTGGCGTTGTGATTACTGTATCGTTTGATACGTGGAGCTTTTTACGAACGATTTTGCAATACAAAACGACGTAAACAGCGATGCTGTGCTGAGGGAACGAAGAGGGAAAGATTGCGATCACGCGCCGCGCACATCTGCCCCATCGATTGTACAGGAAAACGCCTCAACTCGGAGATAGCTGCGCCTATAACAGACGAAGAAGGCGCCGGCAGAGCGGTGCGTGGCGATGCGACAAGCTGCGGCTGGAGGCACAGCGCGCAGTGGCAATCATGGTTCTCAACTGCTCTAGAGTGTTGTTCGTGATTGCTGAATCGTCACACGCGCAATTAGTTCCTC
The DNA here is from genome assembly GCA_007213375.1 of Steinernema feltiae. Classification (NCBI taxonomy): domain Eukaryota; kingdom Metazoa; phylum Nematoda; class Chromadorea; order Rhabditida; family Steinernematidae; genus Steinernema; species Steinernema feltiae. The sequence continues at coordinate 197,579 of MQUG01003359.1, forward strand.
GATTTACATTATTTCTTGTTTTTAGAAGTAACACTATACGCCATGTCGGATGATTGGAAAATAGTTAATGAACTCGATGAAAGTGAACAACGTAAGCCTTGATCAATTTGTTGCAAATGTCACCGCTGTGTTCAGAACTCCAAGCTCGTCAACTTCCACGAAATGACGTTTTGTGCGTCCGACCCGTTGATCAAGAGGTGATCACTCATGTCTCCGAGATGCTCGCCACTTACAAGCTAAATAATTCGGGAAAGCTGACTGCGCTCGACAAGAAAATCGTGGATTTAAGCCTAGACATTGCGGAAGTGAGGCGGCATATCTGATTAAGTTTAACACGTGTTTAGAGCAAAGAAGACTATGATATGAAGACGGAAGTGTACGGTGAATTGGTGCAAATCGTCCGAAAGGTGATCGGCGATCACGCAGAGCTCTGGGTGGTCGGATCGACTGCCCAGATGCTCTGCATGCAGGGCGGAGATCTCGATTTGTGTCTTTACTTGAGCTCTGAAGAGTCTGCGGGTCATTTGAAGGAAAATTACTTTAATTTTAACTTTTAGTGAAGCTCTCAACGCTCTCTCTGACCTGAATGCAGACCTGCATAAGCACAAACCTGAGATGATCGCTTCCGTTCAGTTCATTAGAGGCGCCCGGGTACAGTCTACACCGCTTACGATTTGAGCTCTGAAACCATTCTTGCAGGTCCCTATCTTGAAACTGTGCTTAAGCAAAAAATACAAAAATTTGCTCGTTGACATCAACTGCAACCAGACAACGGGCATCTTGTCAAGCCATCTCGTCCAGCACTACGTGATGTTTGACAATCGAGTGCGGCCACTGATATTCGCGTTCAAGAATTGGGCTCTAAAAGTTGGAATGATTGATCCCATCACTTGGAAGCTCAATAGGCATGTGTTTTAGAGCTTAAAATTGATCTTCTTTGTTTCAGTTTCCTGTATGCTATGTTGGCCATCCACTATCTCCAGTGTGTGTGTTCTCCTGCAATTCTTCCGAACTTGGGCGAGCTCTTTCCAAATCTTTTTAAGCGCGAATTTCTGACCGGAAATCACGATTTGTGTGTTCCTGAGGAGTTCAGTAAGCATTGAATGATGTTAAGCCGTTTGTAGCCCTTTTTTCAGAGTCAAAAATGGAGCCAAACAACCAAACAGTCGGAGAGCTGTTCTTGGGATTGCTCATCTACTACTCTCGCTACGAGAGCAAATTCGGGATCTCCGTTGGGAAGGGAGAACGATACCAATTGTAATAATGAAAAGTGTCTGATTTTTCAAACTTTGCATTTTAGCTTCATTGTACCACCGCCTATTGTAATTGAAGAGCCGGTCGAACAGTTGCCGATGCATCACAATATGAGCTTTGATTTCCTTATGGATTCAGCTGCTAAAGCTGTGAAGGGAGTCTTCGAAAATTTTGACATTGAGCCCGAGCATCTTGTTGGCGATGTTGTCTAGATTACTGCGCAGACACGATACGCTATTCTGCAATTCTTTAAGCTTGTATTTGTTAACAATTGAATTTACAGTTAAAAACTTGTGTACCAATAAATACTTCATCAGCGATCTTGAACTTTAAGAACAGACCAAACGCTTTGATCGTATTTGTCTTTTAAAGTGCATTATTTTAAGCTAGTTTAATACTGCAGTATCGGTGTGGTTAAGGCCTCTGATTGACAGCCAAATGCTTTGCACTTTCCAGCCTAAAATTGAGGTCGTTTGCATGTCACATTACTGATCCAATAAATCAACAATCTTTCATACAAAACCCCTTGAATCCTAGTGGTACTGAACAGCCCAAAATCCAAAGACGGCGTAAATGGTGTCGGCTATACAACGAGTGCTAATAGGACCGCTAACTCATTGTCAGTACACATGCACCAAAACAGAACTTTAAGGCAATTTGATACTGTAACTTCAAATTATCACTTTTTTGAAACTTCAAGGCATTGGTTGTGATTTTTTGTATTTGAGACTCATGCTTGACAGGCAAATGCTTCGCACTTTCCAGCCTCAAATTGAGGTCGTTTACATGCCACATTATTGATCCAAGTAATCCACAATCTTGCATACAAAACCCCTTGAATCCGAGCCGGCCTTCTGGTGGTAAACAACCCAAAACAGCCCTTCCTACCGTTGACTTATGGCAACTATGAGTGTGCGTTGACAATCCCATCTGAGGTTCAATATGGCGATCGTTTTACGATGTAAAGCGGCGTAAACAACATGTAGAACGAGGGAACGAAGAGGGAAAGATTGTGATCACGCGCCGCGCACATCTGCCCCATCGATCGTACAGGAAAACGCCTCAACTCGGAGATAGCTGCGCCCATAACAGACGAAGAAGGTGCCGGCAGCAGAGGAGCGGTGAGTGGCGATGCGGCAAGCTGCGACTGGAGGCACAGCGCGCAGCGAACCCGAACAGCGCGGATCTGAACTGCTGCAGAGTGATGCTTGCATTGTGCGTATTTCCGTGGCGCCTGATCTTCCTCGTTGTCACTTAAAGTAAGTGTTATCTTCAGAGAAACATGACAGAAAACGCTTCAACGTCTTCTTCGAGGGTCCGCCCGGCTGTGGTTTTGATGGAACTTGAGCGACGTGAGTTTAGATCAAGCTCCACAATCGCATAATTATTTAGAACTCCAAGCTCGTCAACTTCCACGAAATGACGTTTTGTGCGTTAGGCCGGTTGATCGAGAGGTGATCACTGAGATCTCCGAGATGCTCGCCACTTACAAGCAAAATCATTCGGGAGAGCTGATCGCGCTGGACAGTAAAATCATGGATTTTAGCCTAGACATTGCGGAGGTGATGGCTACAGTACTCGTTCAACTCTAAACGTTGTTTAGAGCAAAGAAAACTTTGATGCGAAGACGGAAATCGTCTGCGAATTGATGCAAATCGTGCGAAAAGTGATCGGCCATCACGCTATGCTGTGGATGGTCGGATCGACTGCCCAGATGCTCTGCATGCAGGGCGGAGATCTCGATTTGTGTCTCTACCTCGAATATGAAGAGTCTGCGGGCTATTCAAACGAAATTTACTAATTTTCGCCTTTAGGGAAGCTCTAACCGCTCTTTCCAGAGTGAATGCATACTTGCAGAAGCACAAACCCGAGGCGATCGCAACCGTGGAATTCATCAGTAGCGCCCGGGTAAATTCCGCTAATTTTGACTGATTGACCGGATCTCGTTGCAGATTCCCATCATAAAATTGCACTTTAATGAATATTACAAAAATTTGGTTGTTGACATCAACTGCAACCGTACAACGGGCATCCTGTCAAGCCATCTGGTTCTGCACTACGTGATGTTCGATCCACGCGTGCGGCCATTGATATTCGCGCTCAAGAATTGGGCTTTAAAAGCGGGGATTGTTGATTCCTACGCTGGAAAGCTTAACAGGCAAGTGCTTAAGCTTAGATTTATTCATTTTTGTTTTAGTTTCTCGATTGCTATGATGGTCATCCACTATCTCCAGTGTGTGTGTTCTCCGGCCATCCTCCCCAACTTGAGCGAGCTTTTTCCGAATCTGTTTGATCGCGAATTTCTGACCGGAAATCACGATTTGTGCATTCCTGAGGAGTTCAGTAAGCATTTAACTAAATGAAGCCGTTTGTAGCCCTTTTCAGAGTCGCATATGGAGCCAAACAACCAAACAGTCGGAGAGTTATTCCTGGGAATATTCATCTACTACTCTCGCTACGAGAGCCAATACGCGATCTCCGTTGGCAGAGGAGAACGACACCCAATGTAAGTGAACGCTGTATGGCCGTTCTATTGCCGTTCCCCGTTTCAGGAGCTTCATGGGAGGTCGGTTCATTATTCGAGAACCTGTTGGTATGTACGACATACACAACAACCTGGAGTGTCAAACCGTTACGGACGTCTTTGCTCGAGCTGTGGATGGAGTTTTCAAGAATTTTACCATCAATCCTGTGGATCTCGTTGGTGACGCTCTTTAGATTGCTCTCTGTTGAGTTTAGACACTTATATTTCATTTGTTTCAGTCAAAATCATACTGTACTTATACCTCCTCACAGTCACAAAATGTCAGAATACTTTAACATCATAAATCGTTTCCTCGAGATGCGTTGCCGTATAGATGTGATAGAACGCCTTGTGTGGTCTCCTGTCAAATTTCAGCCGAACAAAAACTGGCACCAACGGACGACGTGCAGAGATTGTTTTGCGCCTTCCATAGCCACCGAAAATCAATCGATTGGGAGGAGACAAGAGGACATCAAGACAGACGGCTGGTTGTGGGCCGGGAAGATGCGGCGATGTCGCTTTTTTTGTGCTTTTGAGTTGCGGTTTTTCGGCGTTGGTGCGTGCTTGATTGTCATAAAAGATAAAGATTTCTTTCTTATGATAGATGCTCTGTGGGTGAAACTCGCCTAGAAGCTATAAGAATTTGCGCTTGGCAAACGAGACACGTCACGCATGCATCATCCATTTAAATGCTGTGCTCGCAGTCGCGTTGGCAGTGCATTTGTCTAATAGACCCCGCGCTGTCTGAGTTCAACGCTTTCATTTCTTTTGTAATTCGGGAACAAAAGGTCGATTTGTCTAATCGCGGACAGACAGAGACACCTGTTTGCTTTATTGTAGATGGGATGTTTTCAGACGGCAATCATTCGAAATTATTGACCATCACGATGGCTGATGACTGTGAAAGACTTTGCAACATGATGCGAGAGATAAATCGTATTCAAATGGAAAGCAAGTTAATTTTTTTTTTAATTTTGATTTTTTGACACCACATTTAGCAATTAATGCTCGGAAAACGCCTCAAAATGAGACCCTTTTCGTCAGACCGGTTGATCAGAAGACCACGGATTACGTTTATGAGCAGCTGAACAACTACAAGCTACAGTTTCCAGAGCGAGTGGCGGCGCTGGACAAGAAGATCACGGAATACTGCAAGAGCAACATTGAAGTTTGAGGAATTTGTGGTTTTCCACTCCAATCGCATGCTATAGACATCAGAAGACTTGGATTTGAAGGAGAAAGTACGCGATAAGTTGGAGGAAATCGCGAAAAAAGTAATTTCCTTCTTTCAAGTCAGTGGCCTGAATTCGCTTTCAGGTTTCCAACGATTGGCAAGGGCTGTGGATGATCGGGTCCACTCTTCAGAACCTCTGTGTAAAATGCTTGATGTCAGTTTATGGAATGCATTAAAGCTATTTTTGACATAAACGCTAGTTGATACGTAAACCGCTTGACAGAAGACATTCCTCAAAGAAATTTTGAAATCCAGCACAAACGCCAACACAGAGGTTGTCAGCTAAATAAAGGTGCTACTAGACGGTGTGCAGTAAGAGTTTGTTATTGTTCTGTGTTCACTCATCAAATCATCGCAAGAAAATCAATCGAAGAGGAGAGGAAAGCGCATCAATGACTAACAGACAGTTGGTCGCGTTCGTTGTTGCCGCAATTTTTTGCTAGTTCCTATATTACTATACATCTAGTCGGCATGTCTATGTAGATTGTTAAGAATAACCGCATGCGCGCAATCCACATTGTCGATTTGCAAGTTTGCCTCTAATTTGCAGCTTCTAAATGCGATGCACTTCGGATATTCAAATTTATGCTGATGGTTCCCTTTAAAACTGATAAAATATTTATTTCGTTTCAGTCAATTAAAGCCAAAAACCCGCGCTTCATCACCTGCATGTGTCATCTTTTCAACGACTCCCGAACAAGTGTGTTCACTGTTATTTAGTGTGTTTGTCTGAACGGTGCCGTGTCTGAGTGCGACGCCCGGTGGTGTTATGTCTATTGTGCTTGCGTGAATAACCGATCGACGATGCAATTTTAAAATGCGGTTAGTCATTAGAAAAAAGAAAAACCTTAACTTATCACTATGGATGACGCACTGGAAGAAATCCTAGCGACGCTACGAAGGGCCGATCGAAAACAGATTGAAGGCATGTTGATGTTGTTCACTATTAAAGTTACCTTCTCCTTTAGCACGTAGTGCTCGTAAAACGCCTCAAAATGAGACCCTTTTTGTCAGGCCGGTTGATCAGAAGACCATGGATTACGTTTATGAGCAGCTGAACAACTACAAGCTAAAGTTTCCAGAGAGAGTGGAAGCGCTGGACAAGAAGATTACGGAATACTGCAAGAGCAACATTGAAGTTTGAGGAATTTGCCGTTTCCCACTTCAATTGCTTGCTTTAGACATCAGAAGACGTGGATTTGAAGGAGAAAGTGCGCGATAAGTTGGAGGAACTCGCGAAAAAGGTGATTCTACTGAATCGGTGCCTGAATATGCCTTCAGGCTTTCAACGATTGGGGAGGGCTGTGGATGATCGGGTCCACTGCGCAGAACCTCTGTGTAAAAGGCGGCGATTTGGATTTATATTTTATTTCTCTCGAGTAAGTTCAAACTTGGACGGAATGAAAAGGAAACAGACTCCAGAGAACACCTCTTATTTATGTCAATTTTGCCTGAAGTTCAGATAATTTTTGGAACTCATGTCCTTATCCATTTAAATCCTTTTCAGGCATTTTCCTCACATTTCCATTAGTTTGTTGCAAGCAGAGTTGGATAAGCGAAAATCAGGGATAATTCGCTCCGTCCAGTTCATCTCGAGCACTACGGTATATATTATCATCTGCAACGTGTGCATCTGCATTACAACGTTTGTAGGATCCCTTCGTAAAAGTGCGCTTGAGGAAGGAGTACAACTTTACTGTCGACATCAACTGCAGCAGGCCGGATAGTGTTTTAACAGCTCACCTGATCTACCATTACGTCATGTTCGACTCTCGTGTGCGGCCTTTGATCGTGGCGCTTAAGAATTGGTTGTTGAAAGCTGGAATTTTGGATCCTTTGCATGGAAAGCTCAATAGGTATGCGCATGAGTCTAGGTTCTGAAGTTCGGCCAAATTTCAGCGTTTCGATTGCACTAATGGCGATCCACTATCTACAGAGCGTTTGCTCTCCGGCGATCCTTCCAAATTTAAGCGAACTTTGCCCTGAGCTCGTAGAAAATGTTCATTTAAGCAGAAATCATGATCTCTGCATGTCCGAAGAGCTCAGTAAGTGGTCATAATACAAGGTTATCTCGTGGACTGCCTATCGAATTGCGCAGAGGATATCTTTTAGCTCAGCCAAGCTATAAAGCGCTCGGCTGAGCAAAACCTTGAAGGAACTCTTAAAATTTCCCTCAAGATGTGTCATCTCCTGCGCAAGTCGGCGGTGGTCAGTTGACAGTTCTTTTGTTAATTTACAATTCTGCTTTGTTTCCCATTTTAGAGTCAAAAATGGAACGGAATGACCAGACAGTTGGAGAGCTGTTTCTTGGATTTTTGGTTTACTACGCGCACTACAACACTCAATACGCCATCTCTGTTCGTCTGGGAGAACGACACGAGAAGTAAGAGACCTTGATGCTGTTTGCAAGTGTCTCTTTGCAAGCTTTATAAATTTAAATTCTAGGGTAGTTTGCGTCAAGGACGACAACAACTTGGTTATCGAGGAACCGGTTGAACGACGGGATCTCTTCACACCCAATATTATGGCGCTTTTCTGTGAAATTAAGTTAAAATTGCAGAAAATTGAGAGACAAATTCTGGAAGAACACAGCGTTCATCCTGCGGATCTTGTTGATGATACTGTTTAGCTTGATGTCAGTATTCATTACATTTATAGTCTTGCTACAATCCATGCCACAAGTTGAAGCATTCTTGAAGCAAAGTAAAGCCCCGGCTCAGCAGGCACTCAATCGTCCCATTGCCTAAGCGGCGTTCGCCCTGCTTTGTGATTTTTGTGATAAATAAGGTTGCACAAGTGACCATGGTGCAGATGACGGCAACGGCGAATCTGTTGAGTTCATAGTAAAATGCGTAAAACGCTAAAGGTAGGCGTTTGTGGCTATCGTACAAAGTCGCGCGCTCGATGTCGGTCCGGAGCAGTACAGTATTCTTGTTTGCCACCCCCATCGTTTTGTTCAGTTACTCACGATTGGTCTTGTGAACAGCAAACCAGCAAGCCCCAATTATCTCTTTAATTCAAAGGGAACGAGTCAGGAATGCAAGAAAGAACGTTTACTGTAGGCTGCAAAATGAACGATGCAATCAATACAATGGTCTGATTTAATCAAAAGCGAGGTAGGTAACAACGGTAATGCAAACTCTAACAAGCTCACTTGAAGCAACGAGGTAGGGTACAGCGCAAAACCAGAAGCTCAATAAGCACAATTAAAAGACCGTACATAATTATTATCAAACGTCCGTCCTCTGGCTTCCTTTCGCCGTTGGGAACGCACTGCACCGAACGATAATGAATCGCTTTCTTGTATTCGGACAGAATTTTCGTGGAATCTTGAGTTGTCTTCAAACATGACGATACAATTCCGGGCGTTGTCTGGCTTCTCAAGTCGTTCCAATAGGTTTCTGAACAACTTAGGCCTTCGAGACACTCAAAATATGCTGATTTTACCTATTTCCTGATCGTAATCAATGAGATTCTCCTTTAGGGTATCGATTTCGGAATCAAAATTGAGCAAAGATGCGTTGAGCTTAGCTTCAGAGTTGTCATCGGGGTAAGCGATGAACGAAGCCAGGAATTTCTCCAGAAATACGGTGCGATCCATGCTGATCGACTTGATGTAACGTTGAGCTTCTTTCCAGACTGAGCCGTTGCGGTGTTGAGCGTAGTGAAGGCGTGCGGTCGCCTGTAATCCAATGAGTGTCTGCTTTAAGCTCATTTCTTACCAGTTGAGTACGGTAATCACTTCTGTCGCTCTCTGAAAACGTCTTTTGGAACGCTTCCTGCTGACCGACTATTGAAAAAAGACTCTCGGCAGCGTTTCCAGGAGGAGTAGACGTTTTGATTCCGGTTTTACCCAAAATCCACAATTTGAGGTAGTAATTGTAAAAGTTCAGACCGCGCATGTGGAATTCGTAAGCTTTATCGAGGTAGCTGCCTTCATCTAAAGCAGAGATTCTGATTTTGGGCATGAAAAAGACTCTCTGCAAGCAACTCACCACACGGTTTTGAAGTATCTTCATAGACCACGTTGTTGTAGAAGACCACTCCGACTACTGTAACAACTACCGTAGTCACTAGAACAATCAAACATCCACAAAGCCACATTCGCAGGGTTCCGCATGAAGAACGAGGCGCAGAAGGCGACTGCCGAGTAGAACGCGGATAACGCGGATAAGGCGGCAACTGATGACTCGGGAAGTTGGGATACAGACGCTTGGTAGGCCTACTGTAGCCGCCGCCTCCCTCCAGCTCATTCATCTCAACCGACCGCATCAGCAGCATTGTGAGGAGCATTGTGAGAAGAAAACTAGTTTTAAGCAAAGCAGGCGTGTCTGACAGAGAAGTGAGCGCCATTGACGTCATCGCTTTACGGTAGCGCATGACATCTGTCTGTCCGTCTGTCTAGCAGCGCGAGCACATTGACGTCATGGTGGCCACTTGTGAGTGCCTGCTGTGCTGCCACTTCCCTCGAGGAGCTAAAAATAGTCGATTTGGCTATTTTTAAGCTAACCATGTGCCTCAAAATTATAAACAACAATTATTTGACGTCAGTCGAGTAGAACGGAGACAACAGGAATGTTTTTGAGAGCTGTTTTTTTGCTGAAAAAATCTCTTGTTAATGTTAACGAGATTGACAATTACTCACGCTCGTAAACTCCACGATTGGGGCTAAACTAAACAAGCAATTTTTAACCTACCGTAACCTGTTATCTGGTCCCGACGTCTTGCCTGAGGTGCCAATGTAAAACCTGTGTTCGCTCCTTTTTGGCCTAACTTCCTTTTGCTTTCTATTCTCTGCCATATTCGACAAATTTGGACAAATTGTCGTTTTTTTCCAGGCTCCTGATCGGCTAAATTACGCAAATTTAAGAGTTATGGCGGAAAGCACTAGATTAGGTGTTTTCCAATAATTCTAGCCTTCTGTGCAACCCTGATCTGCTCAAAAACGACCAGGGAAGCGCAGATTTAGGACAGTTGGGCTATATAAAAAAACGGCATCCTTGGCGCAATTAACGAGAAGGTCCTCCTTTATGGATTAGACCAAACCACATTTTTCATCGCTTAGATTTGTTTCCGCAGTCGTGTTCGACCAAATTGAGGCGGCGGAGAGCGCCCCTAGCAGTGTTATTATTGTTAACCAAACGTCATGAAGTTGGAAAACCCTAATCTTAGCACTTAATTGCCCCTTGTTTTAGCTAAACTATCACCCCCGGCCCGCTGTCCTCATCTACTATGTCTTCAAAGTCGCGGAAGTGACGTCAGCGGTGAAGCTGCCGCCAGGAATATTTATAGATTTGCGGGCGACGAGTTCGTATAGCAAGTGACTCAAACGACGTCATATGACTTGTCAGCAGTTGCGAAAGCGCGCAATGAACGAAATTCATTCCCGTTTGCGTATTGCGGGTGCAAATGAATTAATTAAGCAAAGATTGCGTATGACTTGTTCTGGTTCTTGGCGGTTCAACCAAACATTAAGGACCATACTTTCTCACTATGCCTGAAAAACACGGCAATTTTATCGCACATATCGACGTCATTTCATGATTTCACAATACTGAAAGAGTGGAAAGACATTTTCAATGGAATTGAACTGAATTCATCGGATGAAAACCCCGACTAGCTCTCAAACTGATTATTTGTTGCTGTCTTTACACGAGAACAGCCTGAGAGCGTTTGAATAAGCAATTTTTTTAATTTGAAAGCACAATTCAGTGCTCAGTAGCATTTGTAGCAAATAAGCAGAAAATTCGGTTAATATGAAACGTTTAGGTTGGAAGTTACAAATCAAAAATCGAATCCATGTTGCGTTCCAAAACGTTATCCTCAACATTTGCCGATTTTACCATTGGAATTCATGTTTGAATCTTCAGAGTCTCGATATTCATTCCCGTTTGCGTATTGGGTGCAACTGAATTAATTGAGCAAAGTTTTCTCACTATGCCTGGAAAACAATGCATTTTTACCGCACATATCGACGCCATTTTATTTACGATTTCACAATACAGGAAAGACATTTTTTGCATAACAAAAAAAATTACATTTGAAAGCACAATTCAGTGCTCAGACCTTCCAGCGCTTCTTCTACTTCTTATATGATGAGAATAATTGTGTGGTTCGTTTTTAGACAGAATCAAGCTTGTCCTCACTTGGAATTGCCTTGTCGATAGCAATTACCGGAACTCAACTCCAACGAACTGCTCAAGTTCATTCATAGTAGGAAATTTTGCAAATTTTGAGTTGGACTAACGCAAGTAACTGTTCGTTGATCAGTCGTTCACTTAGTTCCTCATTTTTTCATTATTCTCACACTAGTTAATTGTCAACTCCATGAGAACTCGTACTTGCTTGCTTCTCACGTGACACTCAGCACCTTTGGTCATTCATCACATCATTCACATGCCTCAGGCTGGCACCGACATTGCCCTCTAGGCTCTGTTGCTGCGTTCATGTGCTCTGAAATGGCGGTTGATGTTTTGTTCGGCTATACTATCGCTACGTTAGTTGTAGCGATCACGTTCATACTGTGGTATTTGATTGTCGCTGCGGGACTCTTCAGTTGTCTCAACAAAAGCCCGACCTTCATGTTGCTCTTCAGTCAGGCTCTGAACGACATTTACGCTTTGAGCCAGTCGGCATGGCAGCCTACAATCAGATTGGCTGGCGTCCCAAAGGTCAGTTCAGGGTTGCAATGGCTGCTTTTAAAATTACAAGTGAACTCAAGTGCACTTTCAAGGCTGCAATTACGTTAACCAAAGACCGAGTTTAACAAAGTGCCTTTAGGAGACGTTCCTTCCCGACCGATGGCTCAGCGTCATACATGGAACATTTGAACTGATCAGTCTACCGCATTACATAGTCATCGCTCTTAATCGAGCTCTGTTTTTGATTGACCACACGAAGATGAATGTGGTGTTTTCAACCAGGTACGCAAAAGCAGCCAACAAAGCCTAGAGATTACATCTTTAAGGAATACGGTAGTTATCTGTCTACTTATGTGGATTGTTCCTATAAGCGCAAACGTTGTTCTTCATCTCTTTGCGGAGGACACGGATGAAGGATTCTATGTAGGTGTTCAAATTTTAGGCTGTTTCTCGTCTACCATGGGTATTGTAGTAAGTCTAGACAGGACCAAAACTACTGAAGCGAAATGGAAGTGAAATCTTTGGATTTCAGCATTTTTTGACGATTTGACGATTGTGTCGTGTTTGTTAGCCTCAAAGTGCTTTTTGCAGCCCAGATTGAGTCAATTCAATCTTGAAATCCGCATGCTCAAGCGATTATGCCTCAATAGTTTCGTTTTGTCAAACAGTCTGGAGTGCTACTACAGTACCCTGGCACAGCTGACCACAAATAGAGAACAATGCAAATTCCTCTATTTAGCTCTTCTCCACCACACACCTCGAAATGGGCGGTAAAAGCCTAGGCCTCAGTCTTGAATCCTACCTCAGCTTTGTATTTGACATCTCATTCTACATTACGGTAATCATAGTTGTGGTCACCTATGCAGTAGCAATTCTCTGGCACAGCTACAAGAAGCGAGGTACTAGTGCTAGTTTTGTAAACTGCCTCAAACTACCGTATTTTAGCCTTACTATCCTCAACTGGAGCGGGATCATCCCCAATGAACTCTCAAGTGGAAATGCGCTTAACTATCGTTTGTTTGGTGAATCTTGTCCCACCTACGGTAGCTACAGTAGCTAGTTATGTCAAAAATGAGTGCAATTTCAGATTGTCACAATAATCGAGTACACGTGGACCGACCGTGATTGCGTCGGAGGCTTCATCTTCGCACTTTTGACGATTTTCGACAATTCGATCAATTCGATTGTGCTTCCATTGTTCAGTCAGCTCCTGAGAGACTGCTTGAAGCGGAGAATCTTTGGATCATTGGCCGTGCTAAGAGGGACAAAAACGCAGAAAATCGACTCGCGGCTGTTCGACGCCAGGCGACGAAGCACAATGAGCACCATCACTCCTCCTTGATCAGTGCATTCTGTGACGAGTTCGAAACTCGCAACGTGTGTGGTCTTCCCTATACGTCTGTCTGCTTCTTTCTGCGCGGAAAACATTGAATACTTGTTCCAAGAGGATGAAAATCGAAAATCTTCTTATAATTAATGTTGACTAGCCTCTTCTGCATCTTTTGCACCCATTTTCTCACTAATCCGTGGAATTTGAACAAAATAATAGTGATTTGTTTTTCACAACAAGGCATTGTTACAATTTTTTCAAATTTCACAGATTGGCGCTGAAATGATGATGCAAACGATGCAGAGGAGCCTAATTTACAGTAATTATTAACTGGTTTTGATGTTATTCTTCGTGGAACAATTTATTGAACGCTATTCGCGATCATCGCTACGAAAAACAGACCTACAGACCGAAAACCAAACGGCGCCTTTTTCGACATCGACATTATTCGAATTTAATCCGACAATACCGCTAGTTGATCGAGTAATCAGTGCATTCTGTGATTACCAATCATGTTATAGCTGTTCAACTTTCGCGGATTCGAGTGGCAATGGGTGCAAATAATGGAAAAGAGCCTGATTGTCAGCTATCGATGATAACCAGAGAAGAAGGTATAAAATCTCTTTATTGCACCACAATTTATAAATTACAAATCATCGAAATATCTTCCCACAAATCTCTCCTCACCGCCATTTTTCGCTGTGTAAAACTTGTTATAGACAGTGGCGATCATGCTGTCCTTAACAACGGCAGGGCAATCTGAGTACCACACGGCAATCTCATCATAGGTAAAGTGCGCCGGTCCATCCTCCGTGAACATGATGTCTGGAATTGTGCTGCATCGCAATTGGGTATTGAGCTCTTTGTCAATCCAGCAATAGAGGCCTCCTCCGCGGTCCATGCCAACTAGCTGAAATATAACAGTTACACATTTGGTTCTTAACGTAACGACCTACATTTCTGGGCAAATCCCCGAAGCACACATAGAACGCGTCTTTCTCCTTATTCAACGGCACGCTGTAGGCCAATTTTGAGTTGTCAATGCAATTCTTGCCTTCATAGAACACAGCAAACCTCGGATGCAGCGAACGATCAACGTTGAAGACCATCGGATCACCGAGACCATGAGCCGAGTGCACCTGACTCGCTGATTTGTGTGTGCACGTTCTGACCATCATATGGACACCGTACTTTTCCGCAAAGTGCTGATACGCATCTAAACGCAGTTATTTCAGTTGAAAAATGGAGTCCGTGACAATTGGGCGCCGGGAGGATTGGGCGCCTGAAAAATAGACTAGGCAAAGGCGGTAAGCCTAAGCTGACATGAGCTTAGCGCGCAGCCTAAGCTTATCATTATCGTAATGCATTGCTCTAGGAAGCCATCCAATTTATGAAAAAACGCCCAATCGTCCTGCCTCGAGCACGATATGATCTCTTTACCTTCCATAATTCCGCGTTTCAAATAATCATAATTCGGTGCTCCTTTCACTGGCATTTTGAACGAGACGAACAGCCCTGTTCTGTTTGAAAATTCTGGAGCACTGTGATCCATATCCCCGAACGCTAACTGATACTCCGCGTCGCTGTCTTCGGTCGTGAAGATGTGAATAGCATGGTAAAACACATATCCTAAAAAGAATTGCTATTTCGAGAAATCGTTCATTTTCCAACTCACTCATCCTTTCCAAATCGTCCAAATGCATGTTGGTGCAGAAGAACGCCTGCTGCATCTTGTTCGGCAAGCTGCGCGCACAATCGCCAATCGACTGGCCATTCATGCATTCCACATTGAAGCCGGACCAGGAAGTGGCGCAGAAGAAGCTCTTCTTGTCTTCGGTTTCGCTGGCGATGAAGATGACGTTGGACATTGTATTCGTCTCCTCGTAGCCGCGATCGAGAATTCCGTCGCTGTGACTCCAGCAAGAGAAATCGTCTGTGTAGCAGTTGGCTACGATGTGAGCGAAAGCGCTACTTTCAAAGTCTTCGGTGTTTCGCCAAACGTTGTTGATGAACTGCGACGTTTCGTAGGATCGTGGATGCTTGATTGTGAGCGTTCTAAAAACGTAAATATAACGTGGATGAACTGAAGATACTGTATTTACGGTCCATTTTCTATCGCAGTGTGCTCTGGTGATCGTGAGCGCCTGGTTGTTGCTGGAACATTGAATACGGTAACATGGAATTGAAAGGTTCTCACCGAGGCAAACGAAGGAGATCACTAATAACAGTAGTGGTAGGTTCATTGTACCCTGAAAAGTAAACATTAAAGCGTTATTTTAGCAAATAAATCAACTCCTAAAACTACCCTAAGTGTTGCTCTAGTGGTTTTTGCGGCTTGTTCCATTTTCGTGTCAAGACCATTCGGGAAATTCGCACTTTGTAAAATCTTTTTTGTTACAAATTTGATAAGCCCTTTCCTCGTTTAATCATGTACTGCGTCAAAAGACAAAAGTTATCATGTAGTTGTGCTCATGCTGGATAAGCTAAAGTAGTGATAATTAGTTCTGTTTTCCCCGTGGAGGTAGCGAAGAACGAGTCGCTGACCCAGGTGTCGCGACACTCCCGCCTCACAGAAATAACGACCTACCGTGACGTTAGCGTTGGCGTGATAGCGTTGGCGTGATAGCGTGAGCGTGGTATAAGCGTAGTGGGGTAAGCGTGATTCTCAATGACTCGAGTTGCTCTTTTCATTAAGCCCCTTGACGACTTTCTTGAGTTCTTCGATTTTCGACGTCAACTGTAACTTCCAGTCGCACATACTACTCGCGTGATCCCAAGAGCTGCAGTGCTTACATGCGTGGGTGAAGTTGCAGACGGTGAACTTGTGTTCTGGCTTGGTGCACCGTGAACAGAGCGTATGTCTTCGGCAAGCTTCTGATCTGGATTCCAGGTCCTGACAGACGTGGCACGAGTCCGAATAATGGTCTCCGCGACAGAACGAGCAGGATATTGGGGTTCCGAACTTTGTGTGTGGCGGAGAATTTTGTCCTGATCGAGCGAGGTCGATTTCTCGCTTGCGTAGAGTCTCAATTTTCGTTAAGTTCTCTTGGGCTAGTCGGAGTTCTCCATTCGCTGCGTCCAACTGCCGGCGTTCTTCCTCGGTCAAGCGTACTGGGTGATGGAACCTGTCATGAACTTTCCGTTGTTTGGTCGGAGTGACCGTGCCCAGATCGTTTGTCGAACGACGACGGTGCGTATCTTGTGAGGCGTGTTCAGCGTGTGAGCGTTTGTAAGCTGCGTTGGAGACTTTTTCTAAAATAAAGCGTTCGTGATTGTACTCGCTTGGGCGATCCTCCCGCCACACAAACCTCCTAATCTGCGTAGTTGTTGACGAAAGGCTTTCGCCAATTCCAGATGATTGTCAACAGTTATCTTTCGAGCTGACATAGTCCACGGGTGAAGCGTGTTGAAACCCAGATGACTTTGACGAGTTTGCGTGTGCGTGGCGATGCTCGCGTCCAATCGATCAAGTTCCACGGCCATTGACTTGAGTGTTTCCGATAGCGAATCGATCGTTAACAATCGAGTCATGACGTTTTCTTCGCCTTGCTGGGCTAGAGACGCGGTTTCCATTCGCTTGCCGAATTCTTTCATATCCATAATGACCAGGTTCAGTCCGCAGGTGAGATCCAGTTTCTCTTCCAAGAGCGTGTCCACAGACGGCTCGTGTTGAGAGCCCATATCTTCGTCGATGACGACATCTGGTTGCCCATTGGCTATCGCAACGCTGGCTAGAGATGAAGTGAGGATCTCAGTGCTTGTGTCCTCTTCTCCCTTCTGCGTCTCGTCGTTACCGGTAATCATAGTCTGAATGCGTCTGTGTGAATGATCTGGATCGCGAATGGACAAGCGTATACGAAGTTCACGTTAAAAGTGCATTGCGACGGAGCGTGCGTTTAGAAATCGCGTGAAAACCATGAATCCTGCTGTGCTCGTGATCGCGTAATCATTTGGCCCATCACGTCGGTTAGAAACTTCCTCGGAATTCAACAACCGCACTCCGTAAGCCGACTCGGAAGCCATTTACGACCGTGTGGCTGGTTCCGATTCAGCTTCTTGACCTACTGAACTCCCAAACTCGGTCTTTAAACCGTGTTTGAGCCGTCAGGCTGCATGGACCTGCAGAACGATCAGGTGTTAAGATTGTAACTGAACAATTCGGCGTGCGTGAATTCGCGTTATACATGAAACATTCCTTCCAATGCGTGCTCCTTATCGCGCGTAACTCCGTAATATTATCACGGTTGTTGATAATGTGTTCGCGGTTATCCATTCGCGGCGTGGGGTGCTTTGGGATTGCTGCGTCACTTCAGTTTTGCGTTCGTGGTGGGACCAGGAAATTTAAAAGAACTGGGAATAATCCACCTTGCGTATATTGCGTAAATTATAAGGTCCGCGCCTTGAACTCTCCCCTGGTTCTGCGTTAGGTAGCGTATCGTTGTTTACTGTGTCGTGCGTGATAGGATTATCCATGCGTGGATTCTCCGGCTCGGATGATTGCGTATTCTCGTCTTCCGCGTCGTCTTCGTCGTCTAATTCCAGAGGAATTAAGTGATTCACTCCTCGTTTAGCGTGACGATGATTTCCTAGGTACAATTCGACCTCGCGTGTTTCTCCGTCGGCGCTGTTCGTTAACTTCACAATTCGCGCTAATTTCCACAGCTTGCGTGGTTGATTTTCGTCCTTCAGTAGTACGATTTTACCTTCTTTCAGGTTCGATTTTGTAGAGCGTCTGTTCTCCATCTGCTTCTGGTGCTTCTCTCGGAGGCTTACTATATACTCTCGATGGAATAGGGTCCAGAATTTCGAGCAGATCTGCGTCGATGACTCCAGGGCTTCGATCGCTTCCTTGCGTGTCTCCATCGCGAGTTGAAGTTCCGGCGGAGTGAAATCAGGATCAGCGTCTGTGTCAGGTGAACGTGACATCGGTAAGATTAAGCGTAAATCTTTCTGATAGAAGTCTATCGGTCTTATTATAGGTAAATCGTCGTGATCAGCGTTTAAATACGTGAGCGGACGAGAATTTAAGATTGCCTCAATCTCTGTAAAGACGGTCGTCAGTTCGTCGTACGACAACAATAAGCGTTTTGTCGACTTATGGAAACAGCGTTTGATGTCTTGGATTAACCTCTCGTAGAAGCCACCCTTCCATGGACAGTAAGGTGTGATCCTAATCCACCTAATCGAGCGAGTCGCAAAGAATGAATTGAATTCTTCGTCCGAATCGATCGCCTGGAAGTACGCGTCGAGAATTGTCCCTCCTAATCGGAAGGTAGGTGCGTTATCGCAAGTTATGGAGTCTGGGACTCCTCTGCGTGATATAAATTTGCGTAGTCCAGCCAAAAAATTTGTAGTTGACATGCTGCTAACCGATTCGATGTGGACCATGCGTGTTGCTGTGCATGTTATGATGAACCATAAGCTTTGCGTGTATCGTTGTTCTCCTTGTATCCGATCGGACCGAAGTAATCTAAACCGCAGTGTTGAAATGGGCGTGATTGCGTAACGCGTCGTTTCGGTAAATCCGTCATATCGGGATACGGAAGAGGAGCGTTGTTGAATCTCTGGCAAGGCGTACATCGACCGAGTACCTTCCGTGTGATTCTGCGTATAGCTGGAATCCAGAAATTTTGCCTTACGGCGGCGATTGTCGATCTGTTTGACCTATGCAGTGGTCTTTCCGACAGCGTTTCGTGTTCTTCGCGTATTATGAGTTCTGCGAGCTTGCTATCTTTGTCGATGAAGATCGGGAATTTTGCGGAGTCGGGTAATTCGCTGTTGCGTAATCGTCCTCCAAGTCTCCACAATCCTTGCGTGTCTTCAAAGAGATCAATATCTTTTAACTGTTTTACTCGCGTTTCTATTTTCGCTTCGCGTTGGTGAGTTTTTATTATTTGCGTACGAGCGTGGCGTATCTCGTCGGCGACGATTGGACCCTTCGGATCGTTTGTCAGCGTAAAACCAAGATTGCGATGTTTGCGTTTTGTTGCCGCTTGATAAACACTTCAACTTAATGCGTATAAAGCGTAATATATATGTCGTTACTCTTGCGAGTTTTTTCAGAGAATTGGTGTCGTCCCAAGGGATGACTGACGATGGCGGATCGTTTTGGACGACGAGTACAATGTCATCATCTTCCTCGACGTTGTCTTCTTTCGACAAAGGAGCCACTCTGCAGTGCTCTGGCCATTGTGATGTCTCCAGCGTAGCGTACTTTGGCCCGTTCCACCAAATATGCGTGGTGAAATCGTCTTTGACGACTCCGCGTGTTGCGCAATCAGCTGGGTTGTCATCTGTATTGATGTAACCGACTTTGACTTCTACCCCTGCGTCTTGGAGTGTCAAGCAGTTCTTACGAAACATTCTCCAGCGTCGTTCCACATAGATTCCTTGACCTGCTGGCATCGTTCTCGATTGAATCCAGTTCAATGCGATCTCCGAGTCTGTCAAGAGCGTCACGTATCGGATTTTCAGTTTCGAATCCAATTCTCTGTGTAAGTCGACTGCGAGCTCACTGGACATCGTATACGCGTTCATCTCCATTTTAGGGATTGTTGCTACGGTATTGATGTTCTTCAATTTACTTTTCGACATCAGGAGCGTGGATTGATTGTTGAATATTGCGTAGGCACAAGTAGCCATGACGTCTACGTTTGCGTCCGAACATACAAGTAAGTCGATCGTGGCGTTTACATCTGCTACTGAGCGTGGGATGCGTTTCGTAAACCCGTCGATATTCTGACAGATCGCGTTCCATTCTATGATCTCAGCGTTGTTGATTGGATCATCCCAATCGTGCGTATTCCATAGCGTTTGTTGGAATTTTTTAGCTGGAAGCAACAGTGGGGCAAGTAGGCCGAGAGGATCATAGATCGCGGCTGCCTGGCTTGCTACTGTGCGTTTCGTGAATATTTCGACTTGTTGGATTTCCGCGTTGAGTTCCATCGTGTCGAATTCCATAATCCATTTTGTACCTAGGACTTTTGGCGTTGTGTTTTTACAACGATCGATTTCCTCGATGTTATCGATAAGCGTTGTTTCATTTGATCCGAATTCGCGAATATTCATTTTCAATTCGTTGAATATTTTCTTTTGCGTTGCGTAGCTTTCTATTCCTTCTTCAATCGTGTTGCACGTGACTATTACGTTGTCAACGTACATATTGCTCATAATCTTCTCCTTGAAATCTACCTCGGCGTGTTTGCGGAGATGATGTAAAATTGTCGCACCCAATAAGAATGGACTAGCGTTGACTCCGAAAGTGACGCAGCGATAGCGGTACATCACCAAGTTGTTGCCTCGCGGAGGTTGTGTCGGGTCTTTTACCCACAAGAAGCGTGTTGCGTCGCGTTCTGATTCTTGTAGCTTAACTTGAAGAAACGCTTTTTCGATGTCGCTCATCAAAGCTATGCGACCCGTCCTGAAGCGTAAATACATCGCAACGATTAGCGGAAGGATCGTAGGTCCTTGGTGTATCACATCGTTAAGCGATAGAGCACCTTTGAAGTGAGCGGATGCGTCAAAAACGATCCGGACTTTCGTTGTGTCTTTCTGCGGCGTAATCACTGGTTGATGAGCCAGATAATGCGTTATTTCACCTACAGGTGGTGCGATCGGATTAACTTCCTCGATGATTCTCTTCTCGAGTTGATCTTTTACCGTTTTCTGGTAACTGTCGATCACGAAATCGTCGTTTGCGTATTGGCGTAGCACTGCGTTTAAGCGTCTTAGGGCTATCGCGTAGTTCGTAGGAACTTCGTGTTTGTTTTCCTTCCATGGAAACTTCACGTAGTAACCGTCTTCGCGTTTTTCGATACTTTCTTCGAACTGTTTCCATATTTCTTTATCGATCTCTTCTTTCAGGATCTTCGACGGACCAGCAAACTTCTTCATTTCCTCATCATTGGACCACTCCTTGGCCATTTCTTCAATGTTCTCCGCGTTCACTTGCTCGACTAGCTTTTGGTCGCTGTCGGCAGCTACCTCTGACACTGCTGTCAAACAAATCGATTTGTCGACTTCGATCGACGGTGATGCGTGTTCGCGTCCTGATATCATGGCTCCCAGCAACGTCGGCGTTAGGAATAGACCTGACGGAAGCTCACATGCTTTACCGTTAACGAAATTCCAAAGGTAATCTGTACCAATGATTACGTCCGGGCTTCTGCGTTTGCGTTGTGTTTTACCACTTTCAGATAATTCCACTTCCATGGTTCTTATCGCCGCTTTGTCTTCGTTGGACAGCGTTGGACGTCCAATCGTTCCAGGGATGAGTAACTTTCGGCTCGTTACTTCGATCGATAGTTTCTTACCGTCCTTTGTTGTCAGTTCTAACGCGTATACTGGACAACGTCCTTTAATTGTTTCCGTTTGACCGAAAGCTTGCGTCTCTACCTCTTTTTCGTAGAGTTTGTATAAATTTAAGCGTTTCGCTGCGTCTTGCGTAATTATTGAGCTATTTGCTCCTGTGTCCATCACTACTACTAGTGACTCGTATTTGCGTTTCTTCACGTTATAGGTCATGGCTTCGCCTGCCAAGATATACGATTTCGGAGACTCCTGTTTGTCTTCCGTTGGCGTTGAAGGCTTGTCAACTTTTATTAGTTGGACCTCAGCGTTCGTCTTCTTCTCGTTCCAGCGTAATTGATCTCCGCCTCCGAACTCGCGTGGCTGGTTGTTCGTTGTCGGCGTAAATGCGTTGCCGTTGCAGAGAGCTGTCGGGTGTGCTTTCGTACACCTGTTGCACCTCGGTTGATTCGGGCATTGTGAGCTAATGTGCGTTTTTTCGAGGCACTTGAAACATTTGCCGTTTCGTCGTACTTCCTCTTTGCGTTCATCTGGGGTTCGGAACACTGTGCAATGTTCTCCTACGTGTCCGTACCCATCACAGATGACACATTTCTTGTTCTGCGTAGGCGAGAAGCGTTGTGCTGGTACTTCCTCAATGTGTCGCTTCTCTTCAAAGCGTCGGTTCGCGTTGCCTCCAGCGTTTGCGTACGAGCCAAAAGTCGGTCGATCGCGTGTTGTACGTTCATCGTACCGAGCGTTGGGACGTGCGAAACCCGAACGACTAAGGTCCGTACGCTCTTGCTTTGGGTTTCCATTTTTTCTCGTTGATGAAAAGAGGATTTCCGTCCTCTTCCCGTTGTTGACGATTGACCGTAGGCGAGTTAACAACTGCTTGACGTCGTTTTGATCTATTGTGTCGTCATTGAACAGCGGTCGTAGCGTTCGGTTCGGAAATTTCTCGACGATCATGTGCCATATCGGTGCACATTCCATGTTGTAGTCGACCGCCGTCAATTGCGTGTGGAGGCCGTTCAGGTCATCCAGCAATCGTAATTGGTCGTCCCAATTCTCCGATCGGCTTTCCAGCTTGCGTAGTCGTTCGAAAAGCGTGATACGGATCATCTCTTGATTTCCAAATCGTGTTTCGAGCAACTCTAAGGCGTTTGCGTAATTATTTTCGTCCAGCTTTATCGACTGGATCGATCGACGTGCGTCTCCTTGGAGTGAATCAATCAACATCGTGAACTTGTTGATTTTCGAAATGGGCGCCTTGTCCACATTTTCCTTGAATAGCGTGATGAAGTTATCCCATTCCCACGGGTTCCCGCTGAATTTCGGAACACGTACCCGGGGAAGAGCGTTAATCAATGCTCGCGTTTGTTCTTTTTCGTATTCTCCTTTTTCCTGGAGATCTTCTTGTTTCGCAATAACGTTGCGTGCGTTTATACTTAATTCCAATATGAAATTCTTCACGTCTTGTAAACGTCGAATCGCGTTTTTCGTAAGCGTGTTTACTCCGTCAATTTGTTCTTGCGTTGGAGAAGTTAATGCTTTGTACGCTACATCGCATAACTTCAATTTCTCCTTCATTTGCGTTGACGTTTCTTCAATTAATTCTTCGTGGCGATGAGCGTAATTCTTATCGTGCTCCGTCATCCGTATCTTTCAGGATGTTGGCGCGTGCTCGCGCGTCTGCCAAGAGACTGTCCACCGATTCAATCTCGGCTTCGACGTCTGCCATTTCAACGGCGAACATCATCGTGACGTCTGGTGTCGATACCGAAACCTAAAGTAAGCGTTCCCGGCCGATGCACCAATAAAGCGAATGCTTCTTGCTTCAGGAACGGATTAGATTCCTGGGGGCTCCCACCCTAGCTTCGCAATGCTAGTCGGAGTTCTTGGAGCGTGGAAGATGCTCGCCAAAGCGATTCTGCGTTTGCTGCCTTGCGACAACTAGCGTAAAACCGCTGCCACGCGGGTATCGGTATTTCTTCCTTCCAAGCCGTTGGGGGAACAGCACGTCGTTCCTAAATACGTGTCGATGGATATCGCACACGTCCGTTGACGATCTCAGTGTCTCACCCACTTGAGGATCGTAGAGTCTCTCGCAAGAGAACGTTGCAGCTGGCGATCGCAATCACACAGCTATTCCAACTAAACACACGTTATCGACAAACCGTTACACCAACAAGTTTATCTACACAAACAAATAGATCAAGTTCAGCACGTCGAACAGTGATCAACAATAATAAACAAATCGTAAAGCTCAGCACGTCGAGCAAGAGAGAGAGACCGACTTCACTGCAGGTGAACGTCGACTACGTCTGACGAGATCTTCCGTCGCGTTGCGTTCTTCCCAATTTCCAGACAGTCGTGTGACGTGGAGTTTCTGAGACATCGACGAGACGTTGTCGATCGTGGTGGGATCCAGATGGCGTTCGGACGGCTTCCTCATGCTGGATAAGCTAAAGTAGTGATAATTAGTTCTGTTTTCCCCGTGGAGGTAGCGAAGAACGAGTCGCTGACCCAGGTGTCGCGACATGCTAGAATAAAACCATTAAAAGCCTTTTATTGCACATCCTACAACTCATCGGGCACCCTATTCATAACTTTAACAACCCGCTTCTCTCCTCCATTTCTCGCGTTGTCAAACTTCATTTTAACAAGTGTTACGAGTGCCTCCCTAGGTCCGTCAGGTGGGCAATCTGAGAACCACTCGGCAATCTCGTCCAACTCAAAGTGCGCCGGTCCATCCTCCGTGAAAATGACATCGGGAACTGTGCTACATCTCAGCTGCATGTTCAGTTCTTTGTCGATCCAGCAATAGAGTCCTCCTCCGCGGTCGAAGGCTGCTAACTGAAAAAACGAAATGACCAATTGAGTATTTAAATAGTATCCAAATAAGACCAAAATTTTTCTGAAATTTTGCCATTTTAAGTTACTCTGATGACATGCGAGTTCTTTGATGACATGCGAGTTCTTCGCGACCTCGAATTGGTCTAGGACGAATCAGGAAACACAGGGTTGTGGCTGAATAGCCGAAAATACGATGTAAAATCAATTTGTCCGCTTAATGCAAACGGCTATTGTTCACCAAGTCCACAATTGTTCAGCAAATGACAATTTTTGCGTTTTTGGTCAAAAACTTGTGTTGACAAATCCATTCTAAGGCCACAGAAATAGGGATCCTCCCTTAATAAGGGTCTTCCTTATTTTTTTTATAGCTCAGGACTGAGCTATTCTACAAGAATTTTGATTTTGTCATCGAGGTCATTTCAGAACAATTTGAGCCTTTTCTGGAGCAATTAGCTTTGGTTTTGAATTCAATAAGACTTACATTTCTGGGCAAATCCCCAAAGCACACATAGTGCGGGTCCGTTTCTTTATTCAACGGCACACTATAGGCTAACTTGATATTGTCGATGCAGCTCTTGCCTTCGTGGAATGCTCTCAAGAACGGATGCAGACTTCGTTCAACATTGAAGACCATCGGATCACCGATGCCGTGAATCGAGTGCACTTGTCTCGCTGATTTATGGGTGCAGCTTCGGACCATCATGTGGACACCGTATCTCTCTGCAAAGTGCTGATAGGCATCTAAACGAAAACAGAATATTCACTTGTTGAAAACAGGATCTTACCTTCCAAAAGTCGAGTTTTCAGCTCATCATAATTTGGTGCTCCTTTCACCGGCCTTGTCAACGTGGCATACAGCCCCGTTCTGTTTCAGAACTCTTTAATGCCGTCCGTATTCCCGAATCCAACGCGGTACTCTGCGTCATGATTGTCGGTCGTGTAAATGTAAATAGAATGATAGTATAGAGTTCCTAAAAAGCCGCTTTGAAGAGCGCAAATTGCGAATGATCAGCCTTACTAAATTTCAAAAGATCGTCCAAATGCATGTTGGTGCAGAAGAACGCCTGCTGCATCTTGTTCGGCAAGCTGCGCGCACAATCGCCAATCGACTGGCCATTCATGCACTTCACATTGAAGCCGGACCAGGAAGTGGCGCAGAAGAAGCTCTTCTTGTCTTCGGTTTCACTTGCGATGAAGATGACGTTGGACATTGTGTTCGTCTTCTCGTAGCCGCGATCGAGAATTCCGTCTCTGTGACTCCAGCAAGAGAACTCTTTCGTGTAGCATTTTGAGACAATATTAGCGAATGCGCTTTCTTCGAAGGGCGTTGGGCCTCTCCAGACGTTGTTGATAAACTGATACGTGTCATAGGATCGTGGATGCTTGATGGTAAGAATTCTAGAGGCAGACAAGACAGACTACGGTAAGCAGTTTTTGGAACGTACGGTCCATTCTCGATGGCGATAATCTCCGGTGAAGGTTCGCCATGAACGTTTGCTGAAAAGTCGACTAAGAAAGATAACGGCAGTTGACCTTACCTAAGCAGGCAGAGAATGTGAATAATAGTAGCAATAGGTTCATTTTACTCTAAAACAAACATTGTAATCTTATCAAAAGCCCTTATTAAACTACCCGAAAGCAATGGTGTATTCGCGCATTTTTGCTAATTTCGTGTCGAGACCACTTGGAAATTGCATACATTTAAACCTTGGTTTTAAAGCAAAAATCAAATCAATAGTTATTTTTGATATTTTTAGGGTTTGAGCAATACGTTAAGTTGCTTCAGGGCAATATGCATCTGCACCGAACTCTATGCTCATTAGCCCTCTTCGGTAAGCATACTGTAGCTTCTGTACGTAACTCAACTGAATTCAGCCGTTTTGATCAGTGCCTTTGATGAAATCGAGACGAAGCCGTAAGTTGAGAAGATGAATGCAAGTTCTCAACTTGCTTTCAGGCTGCTGACCATAAAGTTGGCCGGATCATACAGAACCCGATCATTCATTGATGGCGCATGGACTGAACCAACTGAATTTGATGAAAGTCCGCTAGCCGACATCTTGGCTCTTTGCAACTGTGATAAGTACTGGTGCATGGGACACAATTTTGGCAAAATCTCCATGTCGCACGCAATCTTCATCACCACATACTCGACTTTCGGTGATGGCTATTTCTGTGCCACATCATGGCCTCGATTTGACAGCATATGCCTTCGAAACGCCAAGACTCCAGGAGAATGTGCGAAGAAACTGCCCTACGCAACGCAGGAATCCTTTATGTGCGTGGAAACGCTGAGTATCAACGTAATGATGTTGAGTAGGTCGCAGTATTGGTGCTTTCCGTATGAATTTATGCGAATTTAGTGAAAATGCACACAAGTACAGTATACACGGACAAGGAGGAGCTGTCAGGCGGATTCACGGATGTGGAGGGTGCGTTCCCGGGATTCTTCAACAACTCTGGTCTTTTCGCTACTTTCACTTTTCCCGGAAAAGAAGCTTCAGACGATTCAACCACCACCTACAAGGAGTTCTCTTATCAGCATTTCGCAGATTCCACTTCGAGTCACGTGGTTGCTCGCGCTTGCACGAAGACGTCAATTCTGCCCGAAAATGCGCTCTACAGGCTGGATGAACCGACGGTCTTCAACGTGAACAAATCGTTGCATCCAGTTTTGGGAAATTGACATGAAGACGACTGCATCGACAACACCAAGCTCGCCTACAGTCTACCGCTGAAGAACCAGCGAGACGGATACTATGTGTGCCATGGGGATATTCCAAGAAATGTATGTTAGCCTGAAAAAGTTGTCTGAATTTGCCCCCTATTGTTCAGATGGTCGGCCGGAAACGCGGCGGAGGTCTCTACTGTTGGGTGGACAAGCAGCTCAATCTCGACCTGAGGTGCAACTCCGTCCTTGATGTTACGTGGCTTGAAGATGGCACTGTCGCTCGTGTTGATCAGTACGAAGAATACGCGGACTGGTTGTCGGAATGCCCTGAAGATCTCAGATATGCTGTGTTGGCGGCTACAAAAGCCAAATTTAAAAAGGAACAAAAGGAGAAGATGCTCAGAGAAGTTGATGAGCTGTAGATTGTGCAAAGAGAGATTGTTAAGTTTAGTTCTGTTTGGTAAAGCAATATATCGAGAGTAACAGTGAAGCCGGAAGTCGCCGTTTTGCAAACGGTTGTCTACAAAAAAACGGTCTCAATTCAAAATCAGATATTATGGCATTTTCATTGGTTGAGCGCGTCCAGCAGCTCTGAAACTCGCAGCCAATCAAGTGTAGATCAGAAAAGTAGTAAATTGAACGTTGGTTCTTGTCTGCTATAGAGTCTGATCCTTGTTTGGGTTTTAACAGATTTGATTGATTAAGTTGGCCTGTGCTATTTGCATTTCGTGTCGAAACCACTTGGAAATTTAAGACATTGAATCAGTTTTTTTTGCTAAAAAGGATGTGTTTTTGGAGAGTTTTGGTTTTGCCAAACAAATTCAATAATTCTCTTCCCACTTTCAGGGTAATATGAACTTACTACATCTATTCCTCTCCTGCTGTGCCTTCTTCGGTGAGACTACCGTATATTTCTGCATTCAATTTATTTTCAGCTGTTCTGGCCACTGCGACTGATGAATATGAGATCAAAAATAAACCGTGAGCACCGTTGTTCACTACATTTCCTTATTCCAAAGTTGTTATCAGGCTGCTGACGGTAAAGCTCGCGCGATCCTTCCAAACTCAATCGTTCGTCGACGGCGCATGGACCGAGCCAGTCGACTTTGATGACAGTCCTCTCGCTGCAATCCTGGAGCTCTGCACCGATCCCGATGAGTATACATGCTGGTCGCACAATGACGGCATTCAGAAATACGGCCTCCACGCTACGAACACAATGTCCAACGTGATTTTCATCGCCAACCAGCGGGACCACGGCGAGAGTTACTTGTGCGTGACGTCGTGGTCCGGATTTGACCATGACTGCATTCTAAACGCTGGCTCTCCTGAAGGTTGTGCTAGAACGCTGCCCAAGAAAATGCAGCAGTCGTTTATGTGCTTCAAACAGCATTTGTACGTTTTGAACCAGTTTGGTGAGTTGAAAATCGTCACTTTCTGAGCTTCAAATGCCGATTTTAGGCAGAATATTCCAATTAACAATTCGCGTTTTCACTGAAGTGAGCGAAGAAGACAAGCATATGAATTGGCCGGGCGGATTCGTCGATATGGACGACAACGCACCGGGTTTCTTTAACAGAACCGGAGTTTTCATCACTTTCACTAGACCGATCAAAGGAGCGCCCAACTTTAGGGAATTGGAGTATAAACTGCTGGAAGGTGGATTTTTAAGAGCAAAAATTGAGTTTACAAGTTCATTTTGCAGATTACTACCAGCATTTCGCTGAGAAAACCGGTAGTCACATGATGGTACGCGCGTGTACGGACGAAGCAACACAGATCATAACCTCAGTTCATGGACTGGGCGATCCGATGGTGTTCAACGTGAACAAATCGTTGCATCCGGTGCTCGGCGATCTTCGTGACGGTGACTACTGTCTAGACAACGCTAAGCTCGCCTACAGCGTTCCGTTGGATAAGCAACGCGATGAGTACTATGTTTGCCATGGGGACCTTCCCAGAGATGTTTGTGGGCGTCAAAAAATCACCTAAATTTGCCCGAAATTTCAGATGATCGGTCGACATCGCGGCGGAGGTCTCTACTGCTGGGTTGACAAGCAGCTCAATCTCGACCTGAGGTGCAACACTGTTCCAGCTTTCATGTGGCTTGAAGATAGAACGTTCGCTCTGTTCGATGAGGAGGAATACGCGGAGTGGTACTCTGATTGTCCCGAAGATCTCAGAACGGCTGTGATGGCAGCAACAAAAGCCAAGTTTGCACAAGCTGAAAAGGAACAGAAGCGGTTTGTGCTCAGAGAGTTTGATGAGTTGTAGACTGTAAACTGCCGTGTTGTTGCTTTATGATGGTGCTCAATGAATTGCTTTGAAATAAGTTGAATGACATAGCAAACGTTGATTCCCCTGTTAAAAGTACCTTAAAACAGTTTGTCGTATTCTGGCGCATTGTTATAATT
Source organism: Steinernema feltiae (assembly GCA_007213375.1). Taxonomy (NCBI): domain Eukaryota; kingdom Metazoa; phylum Nematoda; class Chromadorea; order Rhabditida; family Steinernematidae; genus Steinernema; species Steinernema feltiae. The sequence goes on from MQUG01003359.1 coordinate 226,792, forward strand.
TCGTGTCAAGACCAACCGTAAAGTTCACACGTTGAATTCCATTTTTTTGCCAAAAAACTGATCAATAAGTGTCAGTTGGCATTTTTAACGTTTGCCCTCATATTTGACAAAATTCTAAATTTTCAGGGTAATATGAGCCATCTAGTCATCGCCTGCGCCTTAATCGGTGAGCATACCGTAATCTTCCGCACTAAAATTCAGTTTCAGCTGCTCTGCTCTGTCCGATTGAGGGATCTGAATTCAAGAACAAACCGTAAGCGCAGTAGTTGACTTCTAAACTTAACTGAACAGGCTGCTAACGATCAAACTGCCCGGATCCTACAAAACTCAATCGTTTGTCGATGGCGCATGGACCGAACCGGTCGATTTTGATGACAGCCCTCTCGCCGAAATTCTGGAGCTCTGCACCGACACCGAAGACTACACGTGCTTCTCCGAGAGTGACGGTATTTACAAACGCGGCCTCGACGCTGCGATTTCAATGTCCAACGTGATTGGCATCGTCAGTCCCACGGATCGAGAGCAAAACTACTTTTGCGCGACATCTTGGTCCGGTTTTGACCAAGAATGCCTGTTAAGAGCTGATTCGCCTGAAGGCTGCGCGAGGACTTTACCGAAAACAATGGTGCAATCGTTCGTTTGCTTCAAACTGAATCGACTCTTTATGGCCCATCTGAGTAAGCTTGAATAACCTGCATTTTGCACATAAACCTGGTTCTTCAGTGGACATTTACCGCAAATCAATTATGACTTATACGGATGGCACTCAGGCTAAAGTGAACCCCAGATGGATCGGCGGATTCGTTGAAATGGACGCAAACGTTCCCGAATTCTCCAACAGAACCGGACTGTTTGTTACTATTGCGCTGCCTATGCTAGGAGCGCCGAATTTTGAAGAATTGGAGTTTGCACCGCATGAAGGTGGTCTTGTTTTGCTCTTCAAACTGAATATGTGAACTTGTTGTAGACGTCTATCAGCATTTCGCAGAACTAATGGCGAGTCACCTGATGGTACGGACGTGTACAAGCAAACTGAACGGAACGATAACATCGATTCACGGTCTGGGCGATCCGATGGTTTTCAACGTTCATGAATCTCTCCATCCTGTGCTCGGAGAGCTTCGGCAAGGTTGTGAGTGTATTGACAACGTCAAGCTCGCCTACAGTGTTCCGTTGAATAAGCAACGCGATGAGTACTATGTTTGCCATGGGGACCTTCCTAGAAACGTATGTAAAAATCAAAAAATTAGCCTAAAGTAGCCTGTTTTCAGATGGACGGCCGTCATCGAGGTGGAGGTCTCTATTGTTGGGTGGACAAGCAGCTCAATCTGGACTTGAGGTGCAATACTGTTCCAGATTACATGTGGATGGAAGACAGAACGTTCGCTCGCTTTGCCGAAGAGGAATACGCGGAATGGTTCTCTGATTGTCCTGAACATCTTCGGAGGACTGTGATGGCCGCAACAAAAGCAAAGTTTGCAGAATTTGATAGAGAAGAGAAGACTACGATATTCAGAGATTTTCATGAGCTGTAGAATGTGCTTTAACTGCTAGTCGGATGTTGCTAGTCAGATACGGTGCTCATTTTGTTGATTTGATTAAATTGTTAGTTATCATTTCTAGCATTACAAACGCAGACGGTTGACATGTGATATTTCAAAGAGGTCTTGCAACGATTTCAGTGAAAATGTGGTAAAAAACCAAAATTTGAAGCATTCCAATTGTTACGTATCTTGAGATTGAGACCATCTTGAGATTCTCTGATCGATCAATTGATGGTAGTTTCAGGGTAATATGAATCTATTACTATTATTAGTCCTATCATGTAGTTGTCTTGGTAAGATCACATTGCCAGTACTTAATTAAACTCATCATTTCTAGGAGTCCTCGCTAGTTTGTCAGAGAGCGCCCTCGATTACAAGCCGTATGTTGCACTATCTACTGTAATCGTTCAAAATCAGATTTAGGGTGCTAACCGTAAAACTACCACGATCATACAAAACTCAATCTTTCATCGATGGCGCCTGGACCGAACCTATTGAGTTCGAAGAGAGTCTTTTGGCCAAAATTGCTTCCAAATGCCTTAACAAGAAGTACCAGTGCTGGTCGCACACCGATGGAATACAGGAGCGAGGCTACGAGGAGACGAACACGATGGCGAACGTCCTCTTTGTTCTGAACAATCCGGACCTATCGGACGACCGGGAGAGTTACATGTGCGCCACCTCGTGGTCAGGATTTGGGATTGAATGCATGCAGGAGGCCGGATCGCTTTCAAAGTGCGTTAGATCGCTTCCGAACAAAATGCTCGAGTCGTTCTTCTGCGCAAAGATGCACCTTGATGACGTCGAAAGCTTATGTAGGTCTTAATTTTCTAGAAATCACGTTTTAGTGCAAATTTTCAGTACGAGCTTACATCAACTTTGTCTACGTCTACACGACGGAACAAGAGAAAATCTTCAACGTTGGATTCATTCAAATGGATCGTTTCTCTCCCGAATTCTCAAACAGGACAGGTTTGATGGCCACGTTGCAGCTGCCTGTGAAAGGTGCGCCAAACTACGATGAGTTGAAGCGTGAGCTACTCGAAGGCAAGTGCTATTCAGCGTTATTTATCAAAAATCGCCGTTTCAGACAGCTATCAACACTTTGCAGAGGTCGCTTCCGGTCATCTGATGGTGAAAACGTGTTCGCACAAATCAGCCAAACAGATTCATTCTGTGCATGGTCTTGGTGATCCGATGGTTTTTAACGTGGACCGAATTTTGCATCCGGTGTTGGGGGGCATGCACGAACGCAAAAACTGTATTGACAACTCGAAACTAGCGTATAGTGTGCCGTTGGACAAGCAAAACGATGAGTATTATGTGTGCCACGGAGATCTGCCCAGAAATGTAAGTATGGACGTTAATTCTGTGAATCTCGAATGTTTGAAAATCAATTGATTTCTTAGGTTGTGACAAAAGCGACAAAATTTATTTTGCTTTAGCATTTAGTTATTTTAGTGATTTGAAAATTGAAAACCAAAGAATCTATAATGTTCGAAAATCAATTGATTTTTAGGTTCGATTGGCTACTGTTCTAATATTCAAAATTAATAATTATTTAAAAGTTTACCGAGTCGAGCCGGACCTCAATTCGGACCGGTTCAAAACAATTCATTTGTTTTATTAATTAATATTATTCTTTTAAAACAAAACTTTTGCATTACGTTACAAGAATTGACAAAACGAATTTTAAAGACATATTCTGTTTCATTGATTTCTAAAATTGGGAATAGCCCAACCACAATTTAATGCTTGCAGCATAACTCTTCGAAACTTTCAAATATGGTATCTTTCATGTGTTCATTAAAGCGGTTTGTCTAAAATTTGGAATTTAGACAATTTGGAAATTGTCTAAAATGGTTACAGTTGACTCTCCTTCATTATACATCTCAAAAATATTTTAAGCAAATGAATCACTTTCCAAAAACTTTGTTTAGCTATTTAAGCTTTATACTCAATACGAGTACTGATTCGTTTCAGCCTACCTCCACATTAAACCTAAATTTTCTGTTTCAGTTCATTGGCTTCGATCGCGGTGGAGGTCTCTACTGTTGGGTGGACAAGGAGCTCAATCTCGACCTGAGGTGCAACACCGTTCCAGATTTCATGTTCATGGAAGACGGATCTCCGGCCATGTTCGAAGAGCACGAATACGCGGAATGGTTCTCCGACTGCCCTGATGATCTACGCGCAACTGTGATGGAAGCTGTAAAGGAGAAATTTGAAGAGGCGACAAATGGCAAAGAGAAGAGGAGGATAACTAGGAATTTGGATGAATTGTAGCTTGTAGTATGGACGTAGTGATGCCTGAAGAAACGAAACAGATTTAATTTAAGAGAATTTGAAGTTTTTTTGCATTTTGAGCCAACAGAGATGCCAAACGAAAGGTTAATGCACAATGGACAAGTAAATGTAGTGCTAAACAGTTGATTTCATGGTAGAAACCGTGGTTATAATAGTCGCTCGACTGATTCTGCTATTCAGCATCATTGTCTGGTCTGCTTCCTTCTTCTTCCGCCAAAACATCGCTCTAACGAGCTTCCTCTTGACACATTCCCTCAACAATTGACTGAACAACGGAAGAACAAATGAGTTAACGCAGTTGTCGGTCATCGTCAATATTGCGTAGACAAATCCACCGATTGTGCCTCTGTCCTGCCAGGTAAAGTCGATTATTGTCGTAAGCTAGAATTGAGCTTTTAGCTGAACAGCCTGAACAACGCAGCCTACCGTAGGAGGCACCAAATTCATTAAACAAACAATAGTTAAACGCATCTCCATGCCAAAATTGGGGGAACCCGAGGTTGCAGTTGTTATAAAGTTGGTCGTAACTATAAGAACTGCACAATATGACTGTATTATTGCCTCACAAAAGGCTACCGTACCTCTCCGCTTGTAGCTATGCCATATTATAGCTATTGTGTAGATTGCAATAACGACTACGGCGGTGACGTAGAACGACAAGTCAAAAACTGAACTTATGTAGGACTGAAAATCAATTCCCAAGCTGTCGGATCCCATTTCAAGCGTTGTTCCAAAGAGCTAAAATAGCGTGTTTTGCAAGGTTAAACTACGGTAGGCTTACGTAGAATCCTGCATCGTCTTCTGGAGCGAAGACGTGAAGTAGGATGTTTAGGATTAGGGGTACAATCCACATAAAACCGCATAAAATTATCGTTTTCCTAAGTTTTAATTGCAAAATTTGCGACTTTAAGCAGTTTTATTACCTAGTCGAGAAAACCGTACCCATCTTGGTATGGTCGATGAGGAATAGAGCTCGATTTAGAGCGATAAAAATGTAGTGTGGTAGGCTGATCAGCTCAAAACTCCCGTGGATCACGCTAAGCCATCGATTGGGTAGGAAATCCTCCTGAAATGGAGATTCAGCTAACGTAATCCAGATCAAAACGAGCTCCACCTACATTCGCAACGCCAACGAGTCTTAAAATCGGTTGCCAAGCCGATTGGCTCAGCCCGTAAATGTCATTTATGGCTTGACTGAACAGCAGTATGAACGTTGGACTTTTAGTCAAGCAACTGAAGAGACAGGTGCTCACAAATAGGTACCATAGGATGAAGCCCACCGCTATAGCCAACACAATCGCAGAAAACCAAATCAGCGAGCTGCAGTGGAACATGAATGTCTGAATAACAAGAAGAAACTTACTTGTTCTCCACCTCCATCAACAGGTGCGAAGGGAGCTCTCGTTCTTGGAATGAGGGTGCCGCGTTGAGAATCAAACACAGTATAGCTACAGCTGAAGCTCTCACGAGTTCGTGTCAACCAGTCGACATGGAAAAGACTGATTTGTGGGAAAAAATGAGAGTGGTTAAAGAGTGCAACTGTCTCATGCCTGCATCTGAAGGTGTGCACGACAATGAATCATGCAGTCTTGTACTTTCAGCCTGTAGAAGAGCATCAAAAAAGGGGCGGCGGCGTCAGAGAGCTTTAAAATCTATTCACCGCAATTAGGCTTTACGAAACACAGCTCCAATGCATCGGAATATATAAATTTATAGTTTTTAGCTCTATTTTTTGCCATTTTAGGTCGAAAATCCAGTCAACAGGGACCTCACAATCAATGTTGGACAAGAACGTTGATGTGAGTCAGGAACAGCAGCTATAGAAGCCTAGAGTTCATAAAGCTAAGCGACACACACGCAGGTGTGACAGCGCATTCAATAATTAAACGCAATTAGTGCCCCAATAGTTCAAGAAAATGCGTGGATTCGAATTTTCCGAAAGTCCTACGCATTTGTCACATGCTAAAAGCGGTGAAATTTACATAAAATTCACACTGCTGCAAGTAGAGTACCTTGAGGCTAAAATGTTCCATGTTTCACCAAGTGGCTCGGCTTGAAATTTATTGAAAAGTCGGAGTGATTTTTGGAGAACGGTTTTTACAACACGTCGTCGCATGTCAGAAGGGCGCCTTCCCGCAGTACTTCAACGACGAAACGCAGGAGTTTAAGCGTCATTGGGAACGTTCTGATCAGTGCAACGCTACTGAGATTAGTCAACGTCGTACCGTGCTCACTCGACATGAATATAATCGGAAATACGTCCTTTATAACTGTTCGCAAGAATCTGCTGCGTATTTTGTGCCCAAATTCACGCAAATCGGTGTAATGATCGCAAAGCTAGAGCATCGAAAAAAAAAGAAGAAAACATGCTGGTCTGGCAACGCTTCGTTGTGAGAGCTTAGCTCCAATCCAACTCCTGCTCGGTCTTTTCGATGCGCTCCTGCTCTTTTACGTTCACGTTTACGAGAAAAGTGGCAGTCAAATCTTTGAATCCAAAGACGCCATATCAACAGTATTTTTGATCGCCTTGAGTGTTTCTAATCGCAATCAACACATTTAACCACATTTATTTAACATTACAATTACACTACAATTAAAGCCAAACACACAAGACATACATTTTACATGTGAAACCACCGTGAAGCACCGCAATTCACGCATCAGTAACGCTGCTGGGGCGAATTGGGGGTTTGTTTGAGCAGATGGCCAGAGGGGACAAATTCGATTGAAGGCGCGGACGGTTCCATCGAGTATGGGTTCTCCTCGGCCTCCGGAGCAACGGTCGAGCTGTTACTAAAAAACACATGGTAGGCCTCGTCCTGCTCTTGCTGTAGCTTTCGCTTGTGGTAGCGACGCTTCTGAATCCCAAAATAGACCAGTCCAAACAGCAACAGGGACGTAACCAGAACTGCAGCGATTAAAGCCGCATGGATGCTTTCTTTACGACGAGGCAGGAATTTGCGACTGGTTCGACTCGAATTGAAAATGTCACGGTAGATGAAATTCAGCTTGACGTGCGCGTTGTGAAGGTTGAGAAACTCGAGATGGGAGCGACTGATTCCCAGCGTGTTGTTGCGGCAAAACTCAAGGTAGTATTGACCTGAATCGACAGTTCATTCTAATGAGTCGCAGCACGGTTACGGTACTTACGTGTCATGTTCGCAATTTCAGGAAAGATCGCATCGACAAACTTGGCCTCCACGTTCTCCACGTTATACTTCTTCAAAAGTGCTCCGTGCAGGTTAGTCTTGTTCGTCAGGTAGCCAGCGGCAAGATAGAGAAGGTCGTTGGAACGTTCCAAGCAGATCTTGTGGATGACAATCTTGTAGTACTCAATGGTCTTTGCACGAGAGTAGATTTTCGCTCCAACTGTTGAGAAAATCAATTGCGTCATCTGAAGATGGCAAAAAAATGAAAATTATCAACATGCAGACCTACCGTATCCGGCTCTGTTAGGCGCCCATTCACAAGATGCTGAGCTTTCGCTCCGTGTTGGATCGACTCCAAGAGATTCGTCAGCTTGCGATCCAAAACATCGGCCAAACGAAAGTCTTTTGCAGCCTTGGCTGCGGACAACTGCTCGGCTACCTCGGCGTACCTGTCGAGCGCAAAGAACTGACTGTGATCACGGTCATGTGCGCTGAGAGTACGGTCAGAATCGCCCAAGTCGAAATCTGGCTTAGGACGCTCGCAAACAAAGACCATCTCCAAGTGAATATCAACGCCGCAGGCGCTTCCGAACGAGTAGCTCCTAGGGGCCTGAAACAACAAATCATAGAGCATCGTCGTGTGTGGTCGGCGCGCATACCTGGCCGCATTCGGTGATCACGTGACGGAACCACTGGACATCGAGGAGAGGCATCTGGTCTTCGGCAACAACGAGGCGATCGGTCCACATTTGCCCGGTCAGATTGTACTCTCTGGCTCGACGATAGCCTAAAAAATGGGGTTACTGTATGCCGCAAATAGGGCAGAATTCACCATCGCAGAGGTATTTATCGAATTCAATGACGGTCGTTCCATCAGACTTCTTTGAAACACTCCAAAACACTGCGCCAGCGTGGCCATCCTCGCTCAACATGGTCTCATTGAGCGGAATTCCACAGGACAACATGTGGAAGCTCTGAATTTTGGCAAATTTGAAGTGAAATCTGACGATCGATATACCTTGCGACAGAGCTGACTGATCTCAGTAGCGTTGCACTGATCAGAACGTTCCCAATGACGCTTAAACTCCTGGGTTTCGTTGTTGAAGTACTGCGGGAAGGCGCCCTTCTGACAAGCGACGACGTGTTCGTTGCCGGAGACAATCACCACCAAGAGAGAGCTGAGGCCTACGAGAAGAAGAAGGAGAACTGACTCGCTCTCCATGGCTCAACTGAAACAGCGAATGAGTCAAGAATAATCAGTTTAGGACGCGAAGACGCAAAACACGATTGAGAATGAAACTTCAGGCTACTAGTCTACGTTTGAACGTATTGAATTGGCCTTAAAGGATAGTTAAATCCGCGGAAATTGGACGTAAACATCAACACCTGAATGATACCAAAGAAAGCAGCTGCTGAAGTCAAGCTAACCACATTATTAGAAAGGTCTATCTACAGTGACGTGTTGTCTCGTGATAATCGAAAAAACAAGCCAAAAACGAGTACTTTTGATCAAAATAGATGATCGAAATCTATGGCAAGTTAGAGTGGTGCAAAGCGAGAACATCCTCCGCCTAGGAGCAGCGAGCGAGCGACAGAAGCAACTGATGCCGACTGCCGTGTACCGTCTCTCCTATATGTGGTGCACATCTCCTCCTCCTCCTCCTCCCAACTTTTTGCCTACCTGTCTGGCACCGCCCAGTTACGCCTCAAAAGTCTGCGCTTGCTGACAGACGGGCCAAGAGGAAAGGGAGATAAGTTTGCACTTTTCGGTACGCGCGTCGGTGCAGTTTTTTGCAAACTGTATTCGAGCGTCGTCGGTCGGTCGGTGGCGCCAGACAGTCGGCGGCAAAAAGTTTTTGCCGATTTGCATAAAGCGGAAAATAGAGAGGACGTGGACGAACGGTTTATGGGCGTTTGGCGCTGCCGCAAGATTGAGCAGGAAAGACAACAGAGTTTGGAGAATATGAAGCAATTTTGCTTGACGTTGAATACTGTATACGCGATAGTAAATGAGAAAATTGCAGGCAGAGCTTAAACAAGTCCACAAATGAAGTAAACCTGGCTTTTGTGCGTTTTCCTTGCGTTTGCAGTCAGATTTTGCGCGCAGTTGGTGCTTTTGGCTTCCGGCGTCCTATGATTACTTGGCATAGAGCAAACGAGCAAGGAGTTGATTTGAAACATGACCAAATCAACCTAGATAACCATGTTAGGAGATTAATTTGCTTTTCTGCTTGATTCTGTCAAACCCTCTCTGTGCAATGAAAATGAAAAATTGCGAAAATTTAACATCAAATGAAAAATAGTCTACATAAACGTAACTCAGCGTTATGCGCTTCGTTGGCGCCTGACAGACGGCCTCAAAAATTTTTTTTGCAGAAATCAGAATAGAGAGGACGTGGCGTTGGCAACAGAAGGCAAGAGAAAGGCACGATTTGCTCTTCAAAAAAAAAAAAAACAGAAAACAACGATAATTTAGGAGATCAAAAACCATCTTTGTTTAATGTCAAACACTGCATGCGCTATGACAAATGAAAAATTGAAAATCAACTTCAATCGCAACGTAAGCAAGTCCACAATCAGGCAAACCAAGGTTGTCCCAATTCCCCTATTTCGAGCGCTTATTACTCGCCATAATCCCATAATAACTCATCAATGCGCGAGCGAGCGAGGGACGCGAGAACAACATGCTAGCGACTAGCTAAAAGCTGATTTTGATGACAATTTTGTGATGGATAGTGAGTTGGAGTCAACAAGAAGAGCAGAGCAAAATATTAGAAAATTGCAGCTTCAAAACAGCTGTAAAATCGCGCAATACACTAGCATATTTAAACAAGTCTAAAACAAGGTCAACTGATTCACCTAAAACAAGTAAACAGCTTAAAAAGCAAGAAAAAAGCCATTTCTAGGCTAGAAAAGTCAACATTCAAGCACAAAGGAGCCAAAGTTGATCGAGTCGCAAAGGTCAAACGCGCTTAAAAATCTTGACTAGCGCTCTAAGGACAATATAGAGCTAAATCCGAAAAATTCGCGTTTACAACAAACGAATTTGCTTAAATGACCCAAAGTCAGTGCAGATGCAGACCTCAAGACCGCCTAATAGTCACCATTGCGCGCTAAACACCAATATTTGTCAAAATAGCACCCGAAACAACAAGCAATTCGCCTCTTTCTGTTACAGCGCAGCGCTCGTCCAGCTGAACGAAGAAACAGAAACAACATCAACTGAAGCGGCGAACGATGAGCATCAAGCAAACCGTTCGCCGTCGCAGTCAACGCTGACAGCCCCGACGATACGGCGCGCTATGATGCGCGCTATGTTGGTCGGTGGCGCCTGTCCGCCGACCGACGAGACAGCCTAGGCCTCTCTCCCATGACTGTCGACGATCCGCAAGCGTGCGTCGACGCACTTTCAAAGTGCAAGCGGGCGCTTGCTTCACTCGGAGGGAAAGGAATGTCGGCGGCGGCGCCGTCGGACGAATAGGACTTGCAAATTTGCACAATTAGACTTGCAAAGACAAGCAAAGGTCAAGTAAAGGACGTTTTGCGTGTCCGCTAGTGCCTGTAGGCTGCGAATCGGCGAAGACAAGACAGGCTGCAAATGCGACGTGCAAATGGAGAGTTTCAGCGAAAATGCCACATAATTGGTCTGTTTTGATGTTAGCACCCTTTGGGCAACTGACACTAGAGTCTCGTGGCGCAATTTGATTTCATTTCTTGGAACGATCGGCGCGCGAAGCAAATTTTTGAACGAATTAGTGACGCTTTTAGAGAGGTAACGAAATTGAGATAAAAAATTTCTGGCTTTTGTATCTTGTCTCAATAACGAGAGTGGTCTTGCAATGTCGCACTTGACAGACAGTAAAGCGTTATTCGAAACGCGGTGCTCTTTGTTGTGTTCTGACTACTTTAGACTGGAACTCAATGAACAAGCTCGCACCGACGCTCACTTCTGCGCGTATATAGTGATTTGTTTTGGTTTTTATTTCGATAAGCTCTGAAGCGCGCGCAATTCAAACCTCTACTAACTGTGATTGTAAGCTTTATCTTGAAGTTTGATTAGTTAACTAGAGCATAGATAAATTAACAGCGTTCTTCACAAAATTGAGGCCTACAATCTTTTTGGGAGTTTTGTTTTTCGTCCGTTGGGAGTAATTTTTAAACCTTTATCATATCAGTTATGGTTGCTTTTCTGCCAATAGCAAGATTAAAACAAACAGTCCGTGACTATTGCGCGCCACCTGTTGGCCGCTTAGGCCGCTTGACTAAAAGCAATTGAATGCACGTAACACCTAATATAGAAACTGATACTTAGCTCGCTGAGCACAACTGTTAATCCTAAAAAACTAGGCTAAAAAACTAAGGCATTCAGTCTAAGATGAGCGTAGAGCGCAGCCGAAGCTTAAATGTCATCATTTAATGCTCTTTCTTGAATTTCAAGCGTCTCGTAATTAGTAACTTTGAGTTAATTTCGGCTTATGTAACTGGGGCCCGGGCCTGTTTATACCCACCCAGAGCCCTAACCATCCCAGCAAAAAGCAACAAGCCTGAAAGCAATGCTACAATTAAAAGCAATGCTGGGAGCATTGCTTTCGCTCTATATAAGCCAACTAAAACTCGTTTTCATTCATAAATCTCGTCATGTACTCCAACAACTTCACACCCGACCTGAGCAGTGACTTCACCACTGTGCTCTTTCCTATAGTGGTTGCCGCATTCATCCTATGTTTCATCGTCATGTGCGTTCAATGCTGGAAGGATCGACGTGGTCTTTCCAATGAGCTGCCATTCTGCGACAAATTTCAACGATTCAACAAGGATAAGCGGGTGATTACGGTCGATTTGAGGGAATACTTGGCTGAATATGATCACGACAATCCGTATTGTTATTGAAAAACTGTTCCTTTAAGATTTGTTGGGTAATAAATGTGAGCTCGTTAACTCTCCTAAAATTCGACAAATCATGTAGATTTGGCAATGAGCTATGTGTCTAGATCAGTTGTAGTTGTTCAAAGTGCGCCGAAAACAATTTTACCATATTGCCATATTGAAGTTTATCAACACAGATGCTACTTTCACACACACGCTCGCAATATGTAGTGCATTTCAGCAAAATTTTGTCGAATGTTTGCTTGCTTAATCCTATCTGCTTGTAGAGATTTGGTGCAATGTCAGCTGAGTTGATTCTGTGATTGTCATCATTATTGAGGGTGTTTTTGGTGCGTTCTCTTGTTCAGTCAGTTAGCCAGCAAACGAATTGGACCATTCAATATGGATTTACAGGTTGAAACGATGTGCTTCTTCTCATCCCTGAGATGTTTGTTTTTGTCTTCCATTTTCGGTGCATTTCCGAATGGGAAATCGGAAATCCACCTCAGGATAAATCTCTAATTTAGTACTTACGGATACTCGTGCGGAGCCTCAGTTGAGACAGAGCCTGACAATACCAATCCTGGTGCTTCTTATTCCAGTGTGGCCAAAAAGCTTTGCTTGTGTTCATCACAAGAATCACACGACAAAGACCTTTTAAGTCAACAATCGCGGTGCTGTTGCCCCGGCCACCCTTGATCACTCACTCACAAGAGCGCATATTACGCCCACAAGCGAGGATAAGCAAAGCTGTTTGAATTGCTTAGTAAACACGGTCATAATATCTAAATCTTGTGATAATCCTAAGCTGTTTTCTTCGTCATTATTCGAAGCTCTTCTGCCTTCTGTTAAATTCTCCACAACGCCTAGTACAATCGATTAGCTACGCGTAAGCCACGCGGTGACGTAGGAAATGTGTGAACATCGCACATCAAGCAGCCACAACAACTCTATTGAATAATTGAACAACTCACACTCACTCACATTACTAGCATTACTGTTGTTCCAATGTCACCGCCCGTCCTGTCTCCGCTCTCCCTGTGGATCCATTTTGCCGGAAGCCTTTTGGTGATTGCCGCGCTCTTCTGCGTCCTGTTCTTCGCTTTCCGTGCGCTCTATCAGCGATTGAAGCCAAAAGCGCGAGTTGTCAGCGTTGACAATATCAAGTATAATAGGAAATTCGACTACGTCCTCACCATGGACCCTTGCCAGGAAGCATGCGAATTCGATGTTGCTAACCCGTATCGCTATTGATTGTCCGTCTGTCTGGTTTGTGACACAATAAATGATGTACTATGATGTCTGAAAAGTTCATCAAACCTCGCATAATAGGCCAGATGTGACTGCTTGTTATGATTATGACTAGGAGCCGTTTGTGCTTTAATAATTCAAGAAAACGAGTGGTTTCAAATTGCCTCATTTGTCACGAGTTCAATGTGGTGTTTGTGTAGGAAGTTCGCACGGCCGCAGCCTTCAGTGATTACTGCTCACAGAAGGTGGTCGCGATCGAGGAAGTTCTGCAGGGATTTTCCTATGTCTCCAGCAACTTGTTGGCTGCTGGCTGACGCTTTTGGTCAGAGCTGCGGTTGAAATGCGAGTTTTCTGTGTTCTCGACTGAAATGCGTTGCCAATGAGCCATCAAAGCAGTTGCTGATGGGGGCGAACCAGGACAACTTGGCGCCAAACAATTTCAGTTTGCTGGACATTAGGCCGCGAGACCGAACGCCGCTGGACAATATGCCGTGGCTTCGTACTGAATGCAGGCATAGGCCTAGGAGCTACTGTAAGGTTTTCCTAGTGAAAAAAACGGTTTGCCAAAATTCACTGCGACGTATTGTCCGACGGCGTTCGGTTTCCCTAGTGTCCGCCGAACGTAGATTTTCAGCGCCAAGTTCTCCTGGCGCCTAGTTGACACGTACCGTGTCATGGGTTCGTTTGCGCTGTCATCATTTAGATCGAACTTGTTTTATGTCATGACTCTTCAGGTGTACGTATTGTAAACAAAACATTTCTCAGTTGGACCAAATCCGACAACCAGTGAGGTTCCATGTGAATTCTATGGTCTATTATACATATGGTCAACTAAATTAGTTTTAAATATTTTTTGTTGAAAATTAGAAATTTTAGCTTACAGCTGTTACTCTAATCAACAGGCTTAGTCTCACGGTTATCCATTTTGCGGTTTTTTTTGTGAATTTGGTTGGCTAATAGTGGAACTGAATTCCCCTCAAGTTCACCTATTGACAATTCGATTCTTTTCAAATCTTGTGCATTGGTTGTTACTGAAGGCAATTCTACGTACGCTGCTTTGTAATCTAGGAGAGTAGCTTACAAGGAATTGCTCATAGATTACTCAATTCAATGTACATTTTCCTTGCTTCTGACTAGAGCATTCGCACACTTTCCTTCGTTCTCATTCAAACAGCTGATTCACATTATGGTTGCTTTTCTGCCAATAGCAAGATTAAAACAAACAGTCCGTGACTATTGCGCGCCACCTGTTGGCCGCTTAGGCCGCTTGACTAAAAGCAATTGAATGCACGTAACACCTAATATAGAAACTGATACTTAGCTCGCTGAGCACAACTGTTAATCCTAAAAAACTAGGCTAAAAAACTAAGGCATTCAGTCTAAGATGAGCGTAGAGCGCAGCCGAAGCTTAAATGTCATCATTTAATGCTCTTTCTTGAATTTCAAGCGTCTCGTAATTAGTAACTTTGAGTTAATTTCGGCTTATGTAACTGGGGCCCGGGCCTGTTTATACCCACCCAGAGCCCTAACCATCCCAGCAAAAAGCAACAAGCCTGAAAGCAATGCTACAATTAAAAGCAATGCTGGGAGCATTGCTTTCGCTCTATATAAGCCAACTAAAACTCGTTTTCATTCATAAATCTCGTCATGTACTCCAACAACTTCACACCCGACCTGAGCAGTGACTTCACCACTGTGCTCTTTCCTATAGTGGTTGCCGCATTCATCCTATGTTTCATCGTCATGTGCGTTCAATGCTGGAAGGATCGACGTGGTCTTTCCAATGAGCTGCCATTCTGCGACAAATTTCAACGATTCAACAAGGATAAGCGGGTGATTACGGTCGATTTGAGGGAATACTTGGCTGAATATGATCACGACAATCCGTATTGTTATTGAAAAACTGTTCCTTTAAGATTTGTTGGGTAATAAATGTGAGCTCGTTAACTCTCCTAAAATTCGACAAATCATGTAGATTTGGCAATGAGCTATGTGTCTAGATCAGTTGTAGTTGTTCAAAGTGCGCCGAAAACAATTTTACCATATTGCCATATTGAAGTTTATCAACACAGATGCTACTTTCACACACACGCTCGCAATATGTAGTGCATTTCAGCAAAATTTTGTCGAATGTTTGCTTGCTTAATCCTATCTGCTTGTAGAGATTTGGTGCAATGTCAGCTGAGTTGATTCTGTGATTGTCATCATTATTGAGGGTGTTTTTGGTGCGTTCTCTTGTTCAGTCAGTTAGCCAGCAAACGAATTGGACCATTCAATATGGATTTACAGGTTGAAACGATGTGCTTCTTCTCATCCCTGAGATGTTTGTTTTTGTCTTCCATTTTCGGTGCATTTCCGAATGGGAAATCGGAAATCCACCTCAGGATAAATCTCTAATTTAGTACTTACGGATACTCGTGCGGAGCCTCAGTTGAGACAGAGCCTGACAATACCAATCCTGGTGCTTCTTATTCCAGTGTGGCCAAAAAGCTTTGCTTGTGTTCATCACAAGAATCACACGACAAAGACCTTTTAAGTCAACAATCGCGGTGCTGTTGCCCCGGCCACCCTTGATCACTCACTCACAAGAGCGCATATTACGCCCACAAGCGAGGATAAGCAAAGCTGTTTGAATTGCTTAGTAAACACGGTCATAATATCTAAATCTTGTGATAATCCTAAGCTGTTTTCTTCGTCATTATTCGAAGCTCTTCTGCCTTCTGTTAAATTCTCCACAACGCCTAGTACAATCGATTAGCTACGCGTAAGCCACGCGGTGACGTAGGAAATGTGTGAACATCGCACATCAAGCAGCCACAACAACTCTATTGAATAATTGAACAACTCACACTCACTCACATTACTAGCATTACTGTTGTTCCAATGTCACCGCCCGTCCTGTCTCCGCTCTCCCTGTGGATCCATTTTGCCGGAAGCCTTTTGGTGATTGCCGCGCTCTTCTGCGTCCTGTTCTTCGCTTTCCGTGCGCTCTATCAGCGATTGAAGCCAAAAGCGCGAGTTGTCAGCGTTGACAATATCAAGTATAATAGGAAATTCGACTACGTCCTCACCATGGACCCTTGCCAGGAAGCATGCGAATTCGATGTTGCTAACCCGTATCGCTATTGATTGTCCGTCTGTCTGGTTTGTGACACAATAAATGATGTACTATGATGTCTGAAAAGTTCATCAAACCTCGCATAATAGGCCAGATGTGACTGCTTGTTATGATTATGACTAGGAGCCGTTTGTGCTTTAATAATTCAAGAAAACGAGTGGTTTCAAATTGCCTCATTTGTCACGAGTTCAATGTGGTGTTTGTGTAGGAAGTTCGCACGGCCGCAGCCTTCAGTGATTACTGCTCACAGAAGGTGGTCGCGATCGAGGAAGTTCTGCAGGGATTTTCCTATGTCTCCAGCAACTTGTTGGCTGCTGGCTGACGCTTTTGGTCAGAGCTGCGGTTGAAATGCGAGTTTTCTGTGTTCTCGACTGAAATGCGTTGCCAATGAGCCATCAAAGCAGTTGCTGATGGGGGCGAACCAGGACAACTTGGCGCCAAACAATTTCAGTTTGCTGGACATTAGGCCGCGAGACCGAACGCCGCTGGACAATATGCCGTGGCTTCGTACTGAATGCAGGCATAGGCCTAGGAGCTACTGTAAGGTTTTCCTAGTGAAAAAAACGGTTTGCCAAAATTCACTGCGACGTATTGTCCGACGGCGTTCGGTTTCCCTAGTGTCCGCCGAACGTAGATTTTCAGCGCCAAGTTCTCCTGGCGCCTAGTTGACACGTACCGTGTCATGGGTTCGTTTGCGCTGTCATCATTTAGATCGAACTTGTTTTATGTCATGACTCTTCAGGTGTACGTATTGTAAACAAAACATTTCTCAGTTGGACCAAATCCGACAACCAGTGAGGTTCCATGTGAATTCTATGGTCTATTATACATATGGTCAACTAAATTAGTTTTAAATATTTTTTGTTGAAAATTAGAAATTTTAGCTTACAGCTGTTACTCTAATCAACAGGCTTAGTCTCACGGTTATCCATTTTGCGGTTTTTTTTGTGAATTTGGTTGGCTAATAGTGGAACTGAATTCCCTCAAGTTCACCTATTGACAATTCGATTCTTTTCAAATCTTGTGCATTGGTTGTTACTGAAGGCAATTCTACGTACGCTGCTTTGTAATCTAGGAGAGTAGCTTACAAGGAATTGCTCATAGATTACTCAATTCAATGTACATTTTCCTTGCTTCTGACTAGAGCATTCGCACACTTTCCTTCGTTCTCATTCAAACAGCTGATTCACATTCTCACGAACTTCAAGTGATCGTGATTATTCGACTTTTAATCGAACTCTGTTGCGTAGATTAAACGCACTAATCGTGAATTTTAATTTTTAATTTTGTAGGTACTTAATTATTACTTAATTTTATCAAAATATTTTCTTTAAAGAGGTCAATAAAAGGCACTCATTACATATGAAATGGCACAATCACCAAACGCCTGAATTTCAACCCTTTTCATGGGCAAATTACGCTTAAATTATTAATCAACAAGCTGCCGGTTTGGTCTGCATATTTTAGCCCAAATTCACATTTCACTACTTGGACACGGCGGTCAGTACTGCGCTAAAGTTTGTTGATCTCGTTAATTCTTGCGTGAAGCAATTCAATTAAGACGCGCTCATGTCCGCTAGGTTTATGTTCGTCATGTCAGGCTCTATTTACACATTTCAAGCAGCACAATTCGTTAATTCAAGTACTGATTGCTACGGTTTTTGTAGCGCGTAAGAAGCTCGGACGTTGCGCAGCTCACATTAGGTCAGCGTACAATTTTTTTAGCTTCTTTTGAGTTTGTAGCAACGTAGCTCACAATGTTCATATCATATCTCCTGGGATTATGTCTCTTTGAGCGTGACTCAAAGAAACATAATCCTGAGTTATTCCTGGAAATAATCTTGAATTTCAACCATTTTCAAGGATTACGCGAAGTTATTAATAAACAATCCATTTTGTCTGCATATTCTACCCATATTCACATTACGTAGACACATGCGTTTGATTTGCGTAACTTGCGTTTGATTTCTTGATCTCGTTAATTTTTGCCGCATAAAGCAATTCAATTAATACGCGCTCAATTCAAAGGCTGCCAGTTTTATGTTCTTCATATTAGGTTCTATTTGCACGTGTCAAGTGACACAAAATTCTGTTATTTCAAGTAAAATATAGCCAAAATCAAGGTTTTGCATAGCTTAACAAACCTAGAAACTTGTATTAGCTTTCATTAGGCTTATCTCTAGCTATAGCGCGTGTGGGATCTTTGCTCTGTTCCTGTGGGATCTTTGCTGTGTTAGTCACACTCACCTGAATTTCAACCTGTTTTAAGTCCTACGTCTAAATTATTAATCCGACGGTTATGTCTAGATATTTACCATTCCTCAGGCCATTCCTAGCTATTTTAGTGTCGTGTGTTTTGTAGCTCAAATTAGACCCTCCAAATGCCCCTGGGATCTATTTCTCTCTTAATCTGTCATTACGTCATTCTTGAACCCTAAGGTGCGCTGGTAGGAGGTGTGGGCATATCGGTTAATTTAGTTTTCAATGCAATTATTGCCGAAAATAAATTCAAAACGTGAGAATTCTTGAAGAACGCAGCTTCGTTTAGTTGGTCTCTGATTGGTGAAACCCCCTTCCTCTGTAGTCCTTGTCGGTTAATTTTGGACTCGAATTCGCTCCGTCTCAGTTTCGCTTTGATCATCGTCCACGATCTATGAAGTTCTGAACGCTATTATCTATCATTATTGTGCGTAATAGCTTTTTCTTCTGAATCTGCAGATGACGAGTGCGCTAAAGCGTGAGCCCAATTGCTCAGAGCGATTATTGCAATTAAATGACCAATCGTTTGGAAATCCAATTTTGACGAACAATTAGTCATCGATTTCCGTGTCTTTGAATTTTACGAACGACACACAACCACCTAGGCATGCGGAAAACAGAGTCTTTAAGCCGAGGGTTATTCTGGAGTTGTTAAATACTGATAGGATAGCACGGCAGCTTTCCAATGAGCCAGTGCGTCAGCGTATGCACCCAGAGAAGCAGACAGGCCAAGAACAGAGCCGGCCGGCTTGGAACTTGGCTGTCGAGGAAAACATAGCCATTTAGCCCTCAAAAATGATAGGTCAGTACGTCAGCTCAAAGAAGAATGGCAAAAACAAGTCCAGTCGGCTTGAAACCCGGCTTGCTGCAGTTTTTGACTATCGAGGTTTGCTGTTCAGGTCAATAGTTAAGCGTTGATGTTGAGCTTGGATGATTTCTGAAATATGGGGTTTTTCTGGTTGTTTTCGTTTTTTTTCATCGAAATCGAAAGGTTGAACGCACAGAACCATCAACTACAGCTGTACTTTGGTTTATTTTTAACCGACCGGCTTTCTACGGCTTGACTTACCGGCTCTGGGAATCGGGCCATACCTCTCCTCTCGTAAAATAATTTTAAATATCTTAACTTTCAATAACCGCTAGTTAATCTGTAAAAATTTGCTTAAAAAAGGTCCTGAGAACTTAGTTACTATAGCTTTTCTAGTTTAGTCGCGCACTTCCGGATAAAGCAACAATGAGAGACACCTTTTAATGCGTTCTGGTAATCGTTTCGGTTTTTCCACGGCGTCATTTGAAGAAATCTTTTGCATCTTTGATTTCTTGAACTGTGAACATGTGGCGGGTGCTGGTTGGGAGAGGAGAGGCCATCTTCAGCTTACAAGCAGAAGCCCGCAACTCGCAGCAAGTTGAAAGCATGCTATACAAAGCTAAAAATAAAAACAACTGGGCCACTAAAGCAGTCCGCCTAAGTCTTTGGGAGTTACGGTATAGCCAAAAACAAAGCTTTAGCGCTTTACGGACATGCACAAAGTTAGCCAGCTACCAGATTCTTGGCGCCATGGTGTGAGGCGTCCAGTCGGCGGAGCCAAGTTGTCCTGCTTTGTCGATTATTTTACCATCTCTTTCAATTTTACAACTACAGTATCCGTGTCCTTCTTCTTCTTCCTGAACTTTCAGTGCAGTCTTAATATTTTCCATTGCACTTCAAACGTTCAACTCTCAACCAAACAAGCTTCCAACTCTTCCGCATGACACATTTTCCGGCTTTCTATTCCTAGAACGCCTAGAGGCATCATCTGCTTGACCAGCCTCATGTCACACCCCTCTCTCAAAACAAAAACAATGCAGTCTCGTATCCACATTCACATACCACGAGATCGAGAAGCTGTCAGAGAAGTCACCGCACGCTCCCACAACGTCACGTTCTTGTGCTTTAAGTTCGTCTATGCAATTAGTCTATGAGAGAATTGTTTCCAAGTACACATTTACGACGTCCGTCCCCCATTTCAGGACGCCAATCCTCCGACCGACCGACTCATTATGTGATTTGCAATGGAGCCGCAATGTTGGAAAATGTTCTACAGTTGTATTGTCCTGATTCTGTGCGTTTTCTCCCTCCTATGGTACACGCTTCTCATGTTCGCGTTGTGGAAATGCGCCAAGAAGAGCACTACGTTCATTCTGCTGACGAGTCAAGGATTTTGCGATATTTACGCGCTGAGTCAGGTTGCGTGGTTCAGCGTGCTTTCGGTCGCTGGTGTGGAGGTGAGCGCAGCACATGGTATAACTAATTAGCTGGTGACTTAGGCGGAAACTTGGTTGCCTGACCGATGGCTCAGCTTCATCCACAGCGGTTTTGAGCTGATTTGCTTACCGCATTATCTCGTCATCGCGCTGAATCGATCAATGTTTCTCATCGATCCGCACACGCTGACGACGTATTTTACCAAAAAGTAAGCTATTTTCATTAAAAAAGTTGATCAAGTAACGAAAAGTTGAAGAAATGTTCAGAAAATGAACGTGTGACATTTATAAAAACGCCAACGCATTCCGATATAACCACATTGCTTGCCGCTGTCTAGCACGCACCGATGTCCGAGCGGTTAAGGAGATTGACTAGAAATCAATTGGGCTCTGCCCGCGTAGGTTCGAATCCTGCTCGGTGCGAACAATTTTTTGTTTTTTTTCTTTTTCATCTTAATTAGCTGTTTTTAAGTCTTATTTTATCGTTTTCGCAGTTGACAGAGCTATTAATAACAGAATAAAATAAAATAAAAAAATATTCGCACCGAGCAGGATTCGAACCTACGCGGGCAGAGCCCATTTGATTTCGAGTCAAACTCCTTAACCACTCGGACATCGGTGCATGGTCTAATCAGTCACATAACTCGGATATATCAAAACACATAAATGACATTTTCAGGTTAACCGTGATTCTTTGCATCTTCATGTGGATAATTCCCATTGGAGTGAATGTTTTCTTGCATCTCAACGCCGACGACGATGACGAGGGCTTCTTTGTGAGTTTTCAAACCTAAATTCACCTGAATTCCGACCTTCTTTAGACCTACGACAGCGAATCCTTCACAGTTAGCAGTGATCTTAGCACAATGTTGGTCACAACAATGCAAAAAGCGTTCGACTTGTCCTACTACGTCGTCGTGGGCATCTTATGCGTTCTCTACGGTGTTGCTATTGTAATTTACACGTGCAGAATTCAGCGTAAGCCCTCATTACCCTCATTGCCAAGCTAAGACCCACATTTAGGCCTATTCAAAGTCTCCGCATTTGGAATGACCACAACAGGAACCTCAAGTACCAGAAATTCTACTTCAATACCGTTGGAACTGCGGCTGACCATCGTTTGCCTGTGCAATCTGGTGCCTTCCATTGTAAGCTTGAGAAAAGCCAAAAATTTGGATCAAATTTTGAAATTTTTCAGTTCAACAGCATCTACGACTTTGTGAGGCCTGGAAGGAGCCAGCCGGAAATGATGCTCTACGCGATAATGAACCTACTCGACAACAATATCAACTCAATTCTATTACCTCTGTTCAGTCAGCTTCTCAGAGAGACCCTTAAGAAGCAGCTAGCGAGGTTGTGCTCTATACGAAAGTCAGCAACTACCGTAATAACCCCCTTAACACCAATGTCGACAATTCGGTCAAGACAGTCTGTGGCCGTTACGAAGCTTTAGTTCCTGACAAGTTGAGTTTTATAGTTGAATAAAGAACATTCATAGTCAAAGGAACAGAAGAGCCGAGCATTACAGCGTAGATGAAGTAAGAAACGTTCTGCAAGTGTTGACATTTGCACTTCGCTGATTGAATTTCGATTAGGAGCCGTTGTTTGCAGCCGTTTTGTTTCGTTGCTAAAAGCTTTTGTCGCCATCTCAGCGTAGTATGTTTGGTTAGTGTACTTAATGTCAGCACCAAGCTCAGTTCACGCGTAAAATAACGTTTAAAGTTTACTTTTTGGCTTATCACGCCTCTTAAAGCACCACTTTTACGTTTCCTCCGGGACATCCTAGCGGGATTGATTATTGAGAAGCCAATAAAAGGATCAGGACGTCGACTGCCGAGTGCGCTTCTGGTTTGTTCTAGGCAAACGTGCGCCATGCTCTGCATAAGCCTGATGAACGGTTTTAGCCATGTCTTATCAGGCTCCAGGCGACAATAACCAGTCTTATACACATCCTCGGCACAGAGCAACGGCAACGAAACTAGGAGCAGGTAAAGTTGATTTCTAGTGCTTTAGGTAAATGGTCCGGTTGCCTCATAACGCGTTAAAGCTTTGCTCTTGGTTTACCATAAAGCTCTATTTTAGACGCTTTAGACGTGGCGCCAAATCGACATCAAATACTACAATGCCGCTTTAACTAAGCGATGCATTGAAACAATGCGCGCGAATTTCGCATTAGAAATTTCTCAATTTTCACTCATTTACACGTGCGGATTGCTTGCAATTCAAGCATTCACCCATTGAAACATGTGGTTGCGTTCTCTGTCTCTTATTCTCCTATGTTGTGCTAGTCTTTCACTCCAAGATGCTCCTCGCACTGTTCTCTGCTCGACCGATGAAGACTTCACCGTCCTTCTCACTTCTTCTGGGGCAGTTGAGAACATGTGGAATAAGTCATGCGATCCTGAGTTTATACGCGGCCACTGCTCCATACTCTTCAATTACGCGTATGTAGAAGTCGTCGGGTCAAATGGCACAGTTGACTTTGAAAGAACGATTCCCGGGGGAAACCAGAGTGAAACTCTCACATTGAAGCAGTTTCAATGTCAAAGTAAGTCTACACTTGCAAAATTCGATTTTCATCATCACATTTAGAAGAACTGCCCGTCCCGGACGGTAGTTGGTCGGACAAGCTGAAAACTCTAGGACCATGCTTGCCAAAGGAATCTTGGTTGAACGAAGCGAAGAAAGAGTGCGGAGAAGTAAGTCATTGGCCGTTTTGAGCTCTCCTAGCAGGTTATACTGGCGAATGAACAAGGCCAAAGCAGGACAACTGGGCGCCAAGAATCTGGTACCTGACTAACTGTAGGTCTGGCCGTAACACGTTTCTTTTTTGGCTAACCACATCGTAACCCACAGGCTGGCTGCCGTAGTGATGTAACCTAGTCTTACCAGGCTCCGTAGAGCAACTGTTAGAGGCGTTTGACCTGTCAAGATGCGTACCGTAAAGAAGACAGAGGTCGACAGAAGAAGACAGAATTGACACACCCAGGAAATTTGGTCTAAAGATCAATCGCATCTAAAAGATGCTCTACAAAGTAATCCAAAAACTAAGGCAGTCACGATATCGTTGGCCAAGAAGCTTACGTTCGTTACGACCAGGCACAAAATTAGCCAGGTACCAGATCGCCGACGCCCAGATGTCCCGGTGCTAGGTGGTCCTGCTTCCTATTAATCAAGCTCATTCATTGCCCAATTAACTATACTAATCGTGAAATCCAATTTTAAATTAAACTGTCTGAGCTGTTTTAAAAACAGCTGACTCTATTTCTTGATTTTCAGCTGCCTTCAACCTACTTCTTTGGTGCGCACTGCTCAGACAACACAACCAACTACTCAGAGATGACATTTGTCTGCAACAACCCTCTGGAGCAGTCTCCAATCAACAAAATGCTCGAACCTCTACTAAAAAATGATCCCAACAAAACGATTCAAATTGAATCAATGGAGACTTTCGCTACTGTAGCAGCGCAACTATTCACAACCAACAAGAGCAACACAGAAGTGATTATGAAGCTATCGAATCAGCTTCGTCAACTCATGGAAACCACGTCACTTCGGTTAAACGAAAGAGAAGAAGCTCCCTACACTAAGGTAACTATTTTCCATAAATTCGATTACCAAAATGACTTTCAGCCCGAACAAACTCCTGTTCACTCCCGTCAACTAACTCTGAACAGAGGTAAACGTATGCTTGGATGGATGCTTCAGAATTCAGGCCGGCCTCTGATGCTATACAGTCTATCTACGTTTCTGCTTA
Source organism: Steinernema feltiae (assembly GCA_007213375.1). Classification (NCBI taxonomy): domain Eukaryota; kingdom Metazoa; phylum Nematoda; class Chromadorea; order Rhabditida; family Steinernematidae; genus Steinernema; species Steinernema feltiae. The sequence continues at coordinate 251,287 of MQUG01003359.1, forward strand.
TGAATCGAACCCAATATGGTTATCCGTATGACGCAACAGCGGCAAAACAAAGAATAGAGTCTCACAGACCGGTTCTTCGGTATTTTGACGCGGAGAATTTTTTGAAACTTGACATCGTGACATCGTCCTATGCGCCATTTGGTGAAATTGAAGAGGAATTACGTAAGTTGTGAAAAGGAGGAGGAGCATAGCTAAAAAGAAGCCATTTCAGGACAATACTACATTCAAATGCTTCAAAACGACACGTTTGGCATTGCCCCGTACTATCTGGATTTCCTGACCAAACCAAATGCCCACGTCAAGCTGATTGAAATGTACGAGGAGATTTTCAGTCTTGGCCGAATTGATCGCAAATATCTCAACGAGCCTATTGAAGAGCAGAGGATGTTCAATATCGATTATTATTACAAGTACATTTCTGAGTTTCTTGACTTTGAAATGCTGCTTTACGTCTGCTTGGCCATTGCTATTGTTGGCTTGGTTACCGTAGTTTCATTGGCCATACGCAACACACGCAAACGGCAGAATTATAGCGTTTACAACAAGATGGGCAAAGCAGCGAGAAGTTACAAGACCGGAAGCGATTTGAAGGTTTAATTTAGTATGTTCGACTTGATTTGTCTGACACTGTTTGTCTGTTTTTTTGATTGGTTATACTATGATTGATGCCTGAATATTTGGTTATAAAACTGTTATACAGAGCGATAAAAGTTATGAAGAGTTCTACTAATTTGACTTGACTTTTGACCGACTAATTATCTAATTGTCTATCTACGCACGTCCAGCCCTCACCGCTGGACGCATCACGTAATCAAAGGTCAAGTTCAGTTCTGCGCCGCCGTTCTAACGCGTTCTAATCCGCGCAACCATACTGCAACCATGTGGACGCGTGTGATTGTCCTTCTCCTCCTCGTCTACAGCGTCACTTGCTCTCAGCAAGATGATGAACCCGCTCAAATGATCGAATGTTGGAAGATTCACCATTCCAATATTTGCAAACCTCTGCTTTTCTTCAAGAACGAGACCACGAAGGAGCTCCAACAGGAGCGCAACCTGGATTTGAACGATTGCGATATTATATCAATGTCCTATTTTTGTAGTCACGCTTACAACGATTTATACCAGGCGGTCGGTTTGAATGAACCGTCGCTCATCAATGGCGAAGATCGGAGAAGATTCGAATGCAAACGTAATTTCATGTTTTCAAAGCATTCTTTCAAATTTTTCGCATGTTCAGTTATGCCAAATTCAATAGGCCCTGTATTGCGTGGCGCACCTTGCTTTGGCGCGTTGTTATTTGCGGATTGTTTAACGGAAGCGGAATGGAGAGCTGAACTTTCAAAACGATGTTTAGAGGTTAGTGACTCATACTCTAGCTAACCCCGACGGTTGTTTTCAAGCCTCCTTCCACTCTCACCCTTGATGGACAGTGCAACGATCGTAGCAAATACTCCAAAATCCACTATATGTGCAATTGTACCATGGCGATTCAATGGTGGAATCTGCTAGAAATGAACAAGTTACAACGCATCGCCGAAACAGAGCATCATCTGCAGGAGTTGCACTTTCATGTGTTGAAAACTATTGCTGGTCTGACGGACACAAAACACGCAATGATTGCAAAAAGCAATGAGACGAACGCGCCACTGACAACTGGCTCAAATGCGCAGGTTATAACGATGCTGAGAGAGGTTGCAGCGAATATTTCGCTAGAAAAATGCGCAGAGATAGAGGTTCCTGAAGAGGTAGCCCGCGAGGTTTTGCCCCACAAACCATAATCCATTGTTTTCAGGAAAGGATTAAAACTCCTGTAGACGAAGCTCACAGAATAATTTCCATTTTTTTCAAAGCTCTGCGCAAGCGTTCTCACACACTATTTCAGTTGGCAACGTTCCTGGTGGCCAACGGCACTGATGTGGGATACCACACTTCGCAGGAGCTAATTGAAGCGCATGAAGCTCTGTTGGAGCGCTACAACGCGGAAAACTATCTGAAAAACAATTTTACCGATTTTGCCGAAATGGACCAAAGTAAGTACAGCGCTACAGTACACTTTCATTTTGTGGAGAGAATTTTTAGAGAAAGAATTTGTCAATAAAGGCAGATGGTTCACGCATGGAATTGAGTACGAATATCTAGACTTTTTGAATGAACCCAACGCTCACGTCAAACTAGTTAAGATGTACAAAGAGACTTTCCAACCCGGAAAGATTGATTGGAAATACGTGTCTTGGGAATACGGCGATCGCCCTGTCAATCCTATGAACCCGTATTTGGCAAAATTTATAGAGAAAATGAGAGGTATGAATCTGCCGGAAGATGTGAAAAAACATTTTGAGTGGATTTCTTAAAAACGATAAAGTTGTTTCTGTTTGTTTCAAATTTGTCTCAATTGATGGCCAGCTTGGTCCTAATTAGTCTGCTTGGTCATTGCTATTGTTGGCTTGGTTATTATAGTTTCAGTGGCCGTCGGCAACGCACTAAAAAGTCAGAATTATAGCGTTTATGTCGAATTGCCATGTTCATAAGTGCATCATTGGGAGCCCGAAAAGCATTTTTCCATGTCATTATGGTTATGGAGGCTTCAGTTGATGACATCAAGACTACGATGGAGACGTAGACGGTAAACACGCGTAAACTGATAGAACCACACAAAATGGCCAAATCAGCCAACTGACACGATTTCTCTTCGATTTTGCTGGTGTGCCCTACTGTATCATGCACCACAAGTACGCGAAAAATGGACTTCACAGTCGAATAAAGCGATTGGTCTATTCATCTAAAGATGTTTAATGTACGTAATGCTTGATTCCTTGAATTCTCCACATTGCGCTTGTCTTCAAGTCCTCAAAAACGCGCTCCATTCCCCGTTCAATTCAACAAAAACACTCGCCGCTCATTGCCGATTTGCGTCAACAACGTCGCCGTCCTTGAGTCACCCGTTTTTTATTGATTACCACCGCTATCTTTGCGTAAATCGGCGCAGCAGCAATGTAACCTAAAGCGCGCTGTTCGCTAGCCCACTGTCGGCCGCCGACCATGTGGTGGAGAGTGAGTTTTTGCTCCGCTGCTATTCTGCTCTATGTGTCCGCGCTTCACCCCACAGACGAAGAGAAGTTTATCCTCTGTCTGCCTGATCATGGTGCTATGAAATTCAATATTAAAATCAATGATTTGGAGGATTTTCCGTCGCCCGAAGGCAGCGATTGCTCGAGGGAGGGACTTAGCAAGTTGTGCAGACAAGTAGGCAACATTTACCACGTTCTTTATGCCGTTTTTGGTGATTATAGGCTTATTCTAATGTCTTGGAAGCTGTCAATTATACATTCATAGAGAACTACGCGATCCGTCGCTCTCTCCACGCTCCTTCACACAAAGGAACGTGTCAAGGTCAGTCGGTTTGAAGTGATTGAAATGGTTTAACTAGTGCTTGCAGAGTACACGCCCGCAAAAGAGCTCAAAGTGCCAACAGGGAGCTGGTCGGATCGACTTGTTGCCGCGCCAAACTCGGATTGCATTCACGAAAGTCACTGGTTCGATTATGCGTCGGCAGAGTGCGGAAAGGTGAGCGGAGACCAAATGCGTAGTTAGTAAAACCGGTTTGAGCGTTTGAGCGGTTAGAGCTAATTTCTATTTTCACCTTTGATCAAATTACGGAACGATGATGATTGACTGGTTATGAGAGTAGGCATAAAGACGCTTAATTCAGTTTTTGTTTACTAGAACCTCATAGGCGATGAATAGAGACTTTTCAGGCTGATAGATCATTTGAATGGTAAGAAAACGTTGAGAAATCTTGCACTAATAAGTGATTTTCACAAAGAGTTATGGCCTATGAAAGCAAAGCAATTGTCATAACAAACTGTGATATTAAGCTCATTCAGATCTAGGGAGCAATATATTTTTGAAAAATCCACAAAAAATTCATTGGGAATTCTAGTTTCAGGGTTTGCTTTGTTCTGTTTCAGGCCGACATCCACATCTGAAAAGTTAGAATTAGCTTATACCTGTTTTGGTACTGGTTCCTAAACGCAGTCTGAGTTTAGGCGGTTAACAAGGGATTTTGTTCGCATTGTTGCAGGTTCTAAGCTTCTTGCGACGGTTTAGAGAGCTATTAATGTATGAAAAATTTACAAAAATCAAACGTTTTAAATTCTTAGAAACCTAGGCTGTTTTGGGCGAAGTTCTAAACGTTTGACTTTGAGGTGCGATAGGCCTCTGTATGCCTTCATGATATGCGTGGAATTTTTTGATTTGACAAATTGAGTTAAACATTGACCGTTATTATTTCAGGTCCCTACGCAACAGTCGTTTGGAGATCGTTGTGACGAAACCAGTGCTAGACACCGTGACATGGTATTTGTCTGCGACCAGCCCAGACTCAACGACACTCTAATCGATCCTCCTATCGAGAAGCAGCTTGTTGATCTGGAGCATTACGTCAAATTGGCCCAAAAGCTCAAGACCGCGCTCGCCGACAAAGAAGAGGTTGAAATTATCCAGAATATTCGAGATCAAATGGTGAATTTGAGCAAAACAGTCAGAGAAGAGGGTTTTGACTCGGATTTGACTAAAAATATTCAATTAGAAGTCAGTTTGGTTTGATTAATGGCTCTATCTAACTCCAATTATGGTTTCAGTTCAGCAGATCCGAAATCCAAGTTGTTTTCGACACTTTTGTCTCTCGGTCCGCTGTATTCACGCTTTGGAAGCAGTGTGCCATCCACGCCGGCCTACAACGCTCCTACAAGCTGATCAACTACGCCTTCGCACTATTATCCAACGATTCTACCGCTATTGATCTTAAAGCGAATTTGACAGACTTTGGAGTCGATACAGTGGCATGTCATGCGCAGACCTACCTCTTCCCTGAGCTTCAACCCAAGATGGGTCAGTATTCCGGCTGTCTACCGTAATCTCTTCGTGTTTTGCAGAAAAATTCTATTTATTCCATATTCAACAAGAGACGCCTGGCTTCTCACACAAGCAGTTGGCCTTCCTTGGGCAGCCTAACGGCCATGAAAAGCTCATTTCCATGTATGAAAAGGTCTTCGACCCAGAACTCCTCGATCAACGCAATATTCCAAAGAAATCCTTCTTCATCTCTCTATCAAGCGCTGTTGTCACGCTCGGTCTAGTGAGCGTGTGCGCTACCGTAGTCCTGTACGGGTGCTCGAGGAGAATCAAGCAGTACCACATCGGTGACCACAGCGTTATATATAACCGGTTTAACAATTGCCCTATAGATGATAAGGATACCATTGTGGACATGGAAGATGTCCCTGATAATACCGCTACGGCGTAAATGTCGAATTGTTGTAAGAAAGTATTGTGTAAACAGGTTTGTTGTAGAAATAAAATGAAAAAAAAAGAAAATTTGCACATTCATGTAGAAAATCTTTTTGGAAATCTCACACGTTTGGTCACCTTTTGCGAGCGGCGATTTCTTTGGAATTTGTATGCGCGATAGTTCAATCCACCGATCTGTGTACTTAAGAGTGCATTTGTGATATGTGGAACAAAATTATGAGCTTAATTTTTGCACATTTTAAGCAACAAAAATTCTTCAAAAGTCGCCATAATCAACCTTTCCAAACTTTCACATCAAATTTCATCAAGTTGAGAAATGTTTCTTTCACTTCCGCAAAGTCTTACATGGTCGTTTGACCATGTAAGACTGAAGAGTAAGACTAAGACTAAGACTAAGAATGAAGAGAGAGTTTAGCCAAAAATGAAAGAATTGAAAATTTATACATTAATTTACCCGATATTAAATACGCATGATGTGCTCAAACCTTCAACAGACTACTCCGATCACCGTTGTCAGCTGGTTTTTTGAATCTACTGTAGGCCACATCGCTGACGACGTTTCTGTTTCCGTCTTTGCGCACAAAGCAGACGAACCAAGCAACCGCAATCAATCCAACGAAAGCAACAATCAAGCAAACGTAGATCCACACACTCGCAGGCTTGGGAAGGTACTTTGGATTGATGAGGCCGGGATTGAAAATCTCCTCGTACATCTCGCTCAGCTTGACGTGTGCGTTGGGCTCAGACAGGAAATTCAGATGCTCCGCGGCGATTCCCAACGTGTTGTTCTTACAGTACTCTATGTAGTAATCTCCTAAAACGCATCGTTTAACCAACCGCTACCATAAATTTAGACCTACGGAGTTCAGCCTCGTTTTCGTGGAATGAACCGGGAAGGTATGGTGACCCAATGGATGCGAGAAAAGGATGGCCACTCGCAAAGAAATGCTCCACATTGAACATCATAAGCACATTTGTAGAATGCTCCATGAATTTATCGGCGTCCATGTCCGTCGGAAGTGTTCTGTTTGAAAGCCGAAATTGCGCCATACCAAAAAGTACCATCCTCCGGCTCGCCGTACGGAGTCCCATGTTCAACTTTGCTTCTTTTAGCGCTAGACGGCGAGATTTCACAACATTTGGCAAATAGCTCTGAAATTGTGTGTGTGAAATGTACTGAAAGTGAGTGGATGCGGCTAACCGCATAGGTATCTGGCATAGGCATCTCCATCGTTGCAACAATATGTAGCGATGAGTCACGAATGCGCTGCAGTTCTCGATTTAATCGTTCAACCAAGACTACGTCGTTCTGATCAGCTTGCATCAATTGTTCCGCTGCCTGTGCGTACGATTCCAAGATGCGAAATTCAGCTTTGTTGCGATAGTCTTTATTCAACTGTCCCATCGCTTCCTTCATCTCGTGAATTGGAGCGACGCTCTTTGGATTGTCGCATACAAAGACCATTTCAATATAGGCCGGAAAGTCACCACAGCGGCCTCCAAGAGAATAGTTGACTGGTTTCTAAATTTAATGAATTGAATGAGTCATTTAGCTTATCAACAATTACCTTCCCGCACTCCTTCTCGGCTTCCTCCATCCACGTGGACTCAGGTAGGCATAGAGTTGATTGAAGCTTGTCGTCCCAACTTCCATCAGGAACGGAAAGTTCTTCAGCGCTCGTTGTAGCTGAAATCACATAGTAGAATTCGAATTGAAAGCTTAACGTACCTTTGCATTCAAACTGATTCATCGTCACCATTTGTACACTTTCCGTTCCGTTTTATTGTGAAACCAAGGCACCGTTCTTTCAATTTCCACAGTTTTGTTCAAATCCACCGCGTAGAACATGCCCTTATAGACGTTGCGACAAACCATTCCCATGTTTGGCTCATCACACGAAAGGTACGGGGGCTGGTATTCAGTGACAAACTGCCCTGATGTAACATTCCGGACAAATGCAGACGTGGTGACATAAGGAGTCATCATGGAGTCGTCATGCCGTTGACACGCGACTATTTGGGAATCATCTTGTTGCGAGAACGGGACGCAGCAGAGGAGGAGGAGAAAAGAAAGCGCACGCGTCCGCATGATCGGTTTGAATGGGAGGGATTCGGTATGACCGTTTATATACTGCGAAAATACGTCTGTTGCTAATGTGTGAACTGTTGTACTGTAAAAAAGCGCTGCGGCACATTGCAAAGCAAATTTTCCTTGTTGATTAAGGTCGCTTGATGTGTTCATACAACTCCAGTTCAGTCAACGATTTTCATATTTTTAAACTTGAATTCAATCCAACGAAAGCAACAGCCAAGCAGAATCCACATGCTGGCAGGCGCCGTCGTTGCGCAGATTTTTGGTCTGCGTTCCCTCCGTTCCACGCGGAGGAATCAGTGATTCTCAGGGAATTCGGAGGCGCTATTGTTTGAATACGAAAACGCAGTTAGCTTTGCCACGCGGGACTTAAGCTTGTTAGGATAGCTTGTTAGGCAGATGCACCATACAAGGGTTCAGATGCAGGATCACCTGAGCAGGAGGTGAGAGGGGGAATAAGTCAGCAACCGTTCTTCTACAACCTTTATTCCGCTATGAAGACATTGATACAAAAAGGATGTACGAGCTACAGGAGGGCGTGTCAGCGAGACAAAAGAGAATTTAAAAGGCGCGATCGACTGTAAGAGTTTGCACTCGTGACACGTCAAAGTAACGATACTTGGGAAGGTACTTTGGATTGATGAGGCCCGGATTGAAGATCTCCTCGTACATTTCTATGAGCCGGACGTGTGCGTTGGGTTCAGACAGGAAATCCAAATGCTCCACAGCGATTCCCAGCGTGTTGTTCTTACAGTACTCAATGTAGTATTCTCCTAAAGTAAATGGTCTAACCAGGCATTACCAGAGAGAATGAAACGTACGCAGTTCGGCCTCGTTTTCCGGAAATGATCCAAAACTTTCTTGCTTCCCCATAAAGAAATTCTCAGCATTGAATTGCTGCATCATTTCACTGACGTGCATTTTATTCTCAGCGGCATCAAAGTTCAGTGGATTTTCAAGTGTTCCGTTTGACAGCAAATATTGAGCCAAATTGAACAACGCCAATCTGCGGTTTATTGTACTTTTTTCCATGTTCAAATTTTCTGCGTTTAGCGCTAAACGACGAGAAATTACTTGTTGCATCAAATACCTCTGAAATTGAGTGAAAAATTACAACGAGGAAAAAGCTTTGCTAACCGAATGAAGAGTTTTGGTCATATAGGGCATTTCCATCCTCAAAATAAGATTCGAGTTTGAATCACGAATGCGCTGCAGTTCTCGAGTTAATCGTTCAACCAAGACTACGTCGTTCTGATCAGCTTGCATCAATTGGTGCGCTGTTTTTGCGTACGATTCCAAGATGCGAAATTGAGCGTCTTGCTTCAGTTGGCGGATGGTCTCTTGAATTGGAGCAACGCTCAATGGAGTGTTGCAAACAAAGATCATTTCAAGATAGCCCTGAATGTCACCACAGCGGGCTCCAAGAGAATAGTTGGTTGGTTTCTAGATTTAATGAATTGAACGGGTAGTTTAGCTTAATCAATCCTTACCTTCCCGCACTTCCTCTCGGCTTCCGCTAGCCAGATGTCTTCGGGAAGACATCTAGGCGATTGAAGCTTGTCATCCCAACTTCCGTCAGGAACGGAAAGTTCTTTAGCAGGTGCAAGTGGAACTGCAATCACAAACTACAACTCAACGTTGATAGCTTAACGTACCTTTGCATTCAAACTGACTCGCCGTCAACATTTCCAGACTTTCCGGTACATTCTGACTGTGAACCCATCGAACGATGCTCTCAAATTCCACAGTTTTGTTCAGATTTACAGCGTAGAACATGCCGTTATAGGCCTTGCGACAAAACATTCCCATGTTTGGCTCATCACACGGAAGATGCGAAAATTGGTGATAAGCGACAAACTGCCCTGATGTGGCATTCCGGACGTATTTGGAATACCCGCCGTATAGCTTTTCCTCATTTCGGCACGCGACTATTTGGGAAGCATCTTGTTGCGAGAACGAGACGCAACAGAGGAGGAGAAGTGAAAGCGCACGCATCCGCATGACCAAATGAATAGGAGGTGTGCGGTGATGTCGCTTATATGCCAGAAATGCGGTCCGATAATTGCCATCACCAGTTTGGACTGCATCGATTGATTTGGTCAAATTGTATTGTCTGGACTTGACCACGTCGGAAGCATAGAGCACTAGATTACTTATGGAGAGAATCGAAAGAACCGTACACAATGTGCTGATTCATATGCTGTATGACCTCGGTAATAACACACTCACTTGAGTTTTATCGGAGTTTTATCTCATTACACTGTACTTCAGAGCTCACAATTATAAACCTTATTCATTATTCATTGAAAAGACCATTCTTATCACCGTTATCAGTCCGTTTTCCGAATCTGCTATAGAGAACCGCGCTCACGTCGTAGTTTCTGTCTTTGCGCACAAAGCAGACGACCCACGCAACCGCAATCAATCCAACGAAAGCAACAATCAAGCAGACGTAAATCCACACGCTGGCAGGCTTGGAAGGTACTTTCGATTGATGAGGCCCGGATTGAAGATCTCCTCGTACATCTCGATCAACTTGACGTGTGCGTTGGGCTCAGACAGGAAATCCAAATGGTCCGCAGCGATTCCCAACGTGTTGTTCTTACAGTACTCTATGTAGTACTTTCCTGAAACGATTTTTTTGAAGTAGACGCAACCATAAAATGAAACCTACGAAGTTCTTCTTCATTTTCCGGAAAAGGTCCAAGAATTTGGATATGTTCATCAAAAAACTCGTCCACATTGAAACCCTTAAGCGCAAACGCTCCTTGATCGGCTTCGATCATAGTAGGGAACTGTAGCGTCATGTTGGTAAGCAGAAAAGCGGCCATATTGAAAAGTGTCGTCTTGCGCCTCATTACATACATTCCCATGTTTCCCTTGACCGATTGAAGCATCAAACGACGAGAGAGAACATTGCCCATTCCGTAGCCCTGAAATTGACGATTACAAGACGTCTGACGTAATGTGAGGTTTGCTAACCATGAACTCAGCTCCTACGGGCATTTCCATCATTGAGACCAGATGCGAAGTTGAACTACGGAGATTCTGCAACTCTTCAGTTCGTCGTGCAAACAACTCTTTGTCGTTCCTATCAGTTTGCATCAGCTGTTCAGCCGCTTTTGCGTACGAATCCAAAATTACAAATTGAGCCTCATTGCGATAGGATAGTTTCAGGTGGCCGATCGCCTCAAGCATTTGGTGAATTGGAGCAACGCTCAGTGGATTGTCACAGACAAACGTCAGTTCCAAGTACGTCTGAGGGTCGCCGCATTGGCCTCCGAGAGAGGAGTTGATTGGTTTCTAAATCAAGCGCTAATTAGCTCTCTTCCTTGTGCTACCAACGTTACTTTGCCGCACTCGCTCGCGGCCTTCTGCATCAATAGTTCTTCGGGCAAACAGCTCAGCGGTGACTGGAGCTTGTCCGTCCAGCCTCCATCGCATTCGGGAAAGTCTACCGCACTGGATGTAGCTGCAATCACACAATGGAATCAATCAAGTGAAGAACCAACGTTACCTTTGCATTCAAACTTCTTCGCGGTCACCACAACTGTCGTTCCGTTCGTTTTGTGAAACCACTGACGAGGCTCTTCTATTGGCACAGTTTCATTGAGCTCCACGGCGTAGAACAAACTCTTGTAGTGGCTACGGCAAAGTTGTCCTACATGCGCAACGTTACACGAGAAAAGCCGAAAATCGTGGTTGATTTCAAACTGCCCAGAAGTGGCATTGAACGTAGAGACGTACAGGTCCACGGGATGTGGATCATTCTCAGGCTGATGGCATGCGATTATTCGCGGAGCATCTTGATGCGAGAGACGCGCACAGCAGAGGAGGAGGAGGAAGGAGAGCACATGGGCCCACATGAGCGGTAGAATGAATGGAATGGATTCGGAGACGAGTGCGTTGACGAGTGCGTTGTTAGCAATGTGTGAAAGAACGGTTCATTGCGTTGTGTTGTGCATTCGCTCGGTGCAGTGGAGAAGTGCAAACGCTATTTGAACTGTTTAGTCCACAATTCCAGGTCGTGAATTCAAATTCAAGCAATCAATGGCGCAAAAGTCGTTCTGATTGCACTCAAAAGCGGCTAATATCAAAGTTAAATTGAACAACTCTTGGTAAAGTTTGCACATTTGATCGATTTTCAAATGGGTTTGTTCAACGTTGGTTACATTTGAAGTCAAGGTAATAAGCAGCACCGCCTTGTAGCTCCAGCTCCAGCGGCTTGCTCGCGAGCCGTTTGCAAGCGCAATCGTAACGTGGCACTTGATCAGTAAAAGTCCTTTATGTTCAAGTTTCGCTATAATCAGCGGCCTATTTTGCACATTTCGAAAGCTCGCAAGTTCACAGATTGTCGTACAGACACAATATCATCGTATCTCATTACAAATGAATTGCTACATCACCAATTTATTTCTAAACACTCAAAATACCGTTTTTATCACCATTATGATCCGTTGATTTTCCGAATCGACTGTAGACAACCGAACTAATACTGAAATTTCGGTCTATGCGCGAGTAGCAGACGACTCCCGATGCCACCAGTCCCAAGAGTGCAACAATCAAGCAGACGTAGATCCACACACTGGCCGGTTTGGGAAGGTACTTTGGATTGATGAGACCGGGATTGAAGATCTCCTCGTACATCTCGATGATCCTAATGTGTGCGTTCGGTTGAGACAGGAAATCCAGATGCTCCGCGGCGATTCCCAGCGTGTTGTTCTTACAGTATTCTATGTAGTATTCTCCTAAAGTGAATCGTTTGGCCATACGCTTCCGGAAGTAGTTTCCTACGAAGTTCAGCCCTGTTCTCGGGAAAAGGTCCCAGAATGTGGTCATTCTTAGCGAAGAACTCTTCAACATTGTAATTCTTAAGAGCGTGTTGATCCACATCTATACTCTCTCCGCTTCCATACGCGTTTCCTTGTATCTTCGAGCTTAGCAACCTTAGAGCCATATTGAAAAGGAGTATTTTTCGACCCATCGTGAGCATTCCCATGTTCCTTTCTCGCTCTTGAAGCAAAGCGCGGCGGGAAAGAACATCTCCATAGATTATAAGTCCAGAAGTGCCCTAAAATCACAAAAAAAAATTAAATATTTAGTGTTTCGTGAATTGCACAAACCAAGTAGTACGGTTGTACACTCATTTCCATCACTACGAGATGCGAAATTGATGATGACAGCGATGCCATTTTCCGAGTTAATTTTGTAATCAACGCTTCGTCGTTCTGATCCGCTTGCATCAACTTCTCCGAAGTTTCTGCGTACGATTTCAAGAGCAAAAATTGGGCCTGGTTTCCGTAGTCCTGCTTCAGCTGCGCTAGCGTCTCACTCATCTCATGCTGGGGATGAACTCGCATTGGAATGTCGCAGACGAACGTCATTTGGAGATACTTCCGAGGGTCCTCGCATTGGCCTCCGAGCGCGTAGTCTGTTGGTTTCTGAAATTGGCAATTGGGTTAGGAGCGAAGTTTGCGCCATCCTCACCCCTCCGCATTCTCGTTCGCCTTCCACCTCCCACATTGCTCGAGTCAAACAGCTGACGGATTGCAGTTTGTCCGTCCAACTTCCTTCACGTTCGGGAAAGTCTACCGCGCCGGGTGTAGCTGCAATCACAGGAATTATATTTACATTCCAAAAATCAGTCCCCATATTGTCGACCTACACGACCTCGCTGAAGAATTCAGATTTTCTTAAAATACAAGACTTAAAATTACTATGTTCGGTCGTTTTGCGTAATTCTCATGCTCCCCGCAATCTAAATCGACCCAGGAAACACAGGTCTGATGTGATATTTGGCTCAGAAAGAATGAAAATCGATTTTAGAGGTTACGTGCGCGTGCGCACCGCTGACAACCGCTATGGGTCCATGATTGGACCACAAATGACAAGTTTCTGCCTTCTCGTCCACATAACCACAAACGTGTTTCCTCGGTCGTTCTACACAATTCGAGAGCAGCAAAAAGCTCGAAAACCATAAGAATCGTTCGAAAGAGCCGTATATGGTCAGATTTGGCATATTGAAAGTCAAAATACTACCGTATCGTGCACATTAGATCGCAATCAAGTGCCCGCGGTACCTCCCCTTTAGGTCAGCTTTCACAATTGAAGTCTCGTGGGCCGAAAATTTCATATGTGTGACGTTTTAGCGATGCCACTGTCCCTTTGAACTCAACGTACCTTTGCACTCAAACTGCTTCGCTCTCACCATCTCTGTACTCTCCGTTCCATTCTTACTACGATACCACGGCACGTTCTTCTCAATAAGCACAGTTGCACTCATGTCCGTCGCGTAGAACAAGCCTTTGTAGGTGGAACGACACAATCTTCCCAGAGATTCGGCATTACACAGATTGTACGGTAGGCGGGTATCGGTGACAAACTGGCCAGATGTGACATTGCGATAGGCGAAGAACGAATGCCGCTCAGTCTCATGACACGCGACTATTTGGGAAGCGTCTTGGAGTGAGAGTCGGACGCAGGCGAGGAGGAGAATGAGGAACACGCGTGCCAACATGGCCCACTGGATCATCCTCGGAGCTCGATGGAGCCGCTTTTAAAGCGATAAAGTGTTGCGATAGTCCGTGTCGTTACTGTGCGATCTGTTTACAATTTGTGTTTATTACAAAAAGCGACGCGTTGATCTTCGGTCGACTGCAACGCGAATTTTATTTGTTTTGTTTAGCCCGAGGTCTGACGTCGACAAGCGCGCTGCAGCAATACACCCAACATGTTCAGTTTTAGGTACTTGCTTCTCTGAAGTGTCTGTAGGCTATCGTACAGTCGCTTTTGACCTTTTTGATCAACAGACCTCAAGCCAACGATAGCACACTACGAGCAATAGTCGCTGTGCGCTTTTGTTACCAATTAGACGTCCTAGCCGATGGAATTCGGATCTGTTTACAGCTGCAGAGCTCAGCAAGGACAGAAGAGATCAGAAAACACCAATAAAACCGAGAATCGACACAAAAACGTGCAAAAAACGCCTTTATCGACACCATTTACCTAACAACAACAACAACGACGACCAAACAGCATCAATTAAGCCTCATAAATAGGATTCGCAAACGTATCCCCAGCAGCGACTCCTCTGTGCTTGTTGAACTGAATCCGGCTGTCGCCGACACGATTCTCCTTGAACTTCTTCAGGACAAATGGAGCTGCCTTGTAGCAAGCAATCAAGATAACCAGGACAAAGATCAGCTTCAGGACGAACAAAACAGGCCCCCAGTTGGAAGTTCTCTCTTGTAAGTACTTCTTGTCGATCATTCCGGGATTGAAGATCTCAGTGTACATTGCCAGAATGCGCTCGTGAGCGTTGGTGCCATTGAGAAAGTCCAGATGATTGCGGGTGATGCCGAGCGTGTGATTCTTGCAGTAGTCAACGTAGTAGTCGATGATGGTCTCCTTTAGCTCATCATAGTGGCCGAGGCTGAGACGCTCCGTCGTGCTGTCCACATCATAGCGCGTAAAGTTCCTTTTCTCATAAACTTCGGCGACCTTCTCGGTGTTATTGGTCACCAGATAAACCGCCATAAAGAAGAGATCGGCAGAGCGGGTGGCGGCAAGTTGATGCTGCATGGCCAACTTCAACAGAGAAAGCGTTTCGATTCGGCTGAGGAAGCGGCGATTGCGGTTGAGCGGTATTCCATACAGCAGCTCGGTGATGCCAGCATCTGAAACGTGCAAAGTCCCAATGAGATTACGAGCGGCATTCAGCTGAGCGTTCAGATCTCTGGTCAAAAGCGCCACTGCTGGCAGGTCATTCTTAGCGGTCGCCAACTCCAACTCCTCCGCAATGAGCGCATAGCGTTGCAGAATAGCGAATTGCCCCTCGTGGTAATGTTCTTTCTTGAATTCGATCAGTTTCTCGTCCACCTGGAACGCAGATTCGTTCTTCGGACGGTCGCAAACAAAGACAATCTCGAGATACTTCTTCTCATCGCCGCATCGCGCTCCGAGTGAATGATTTCTGGGCGTCTTTCCGCATTCCTCCGCAGCGAAATTCACGAGCTCCGCTTCGCTGACACAGCCGCCACCACCGAGATAAATGTCGGATACGATCAAGCGATCGGTCCAGGTTCCTGCGGGAACGGGGAGCTCTTCGGCGCGGATCCAATCTAAACTCGCGTTCGCTTATTATCAGGCGATCAACGCAACTCACCTTGACACTTGAACATGGGCAGCACGTAAGTTTCCGTTTCGTTTCCGAATTCATTCTGGCGATACCACGGCACATCAATGGTGTAGTTAAACTTGGTGTTCATCTCGACCGCGTAGGACACGTTCTCGTACAGGTGACGGCATGCGCTGCTGACCGTCTCCACGCTACAATTGGCCACATCACTCGCGAAATCGCGCTTGAACTCATTAGCGTTGTCGTCCCAGGTGAACAGGAGCGGGCGAGACGACAGCCACCTACGAGGTGTGTCCACACCACAGGCAATCACGTTGTGGCCGTCGGGAGCGTGAGAATCGGCTCCGTAGAGGAGCCGAGCGCAGCAGAGCAGGAGAAAAGGTAACAGAGGTAACCGCATGGCTTGTTAAGCGGGCCAGTGACGATCAGCCAAAAATTGCCAAATTTATGTGATGAAAACAGATGCGGAATGTGCAAGTTTGCACCGCAACTGCGTCATGCGTGATTGATGTCGTTGCAGGACTATAGACAGCGCCTAGAGGCGGATGATGGATAGAATTATAAATGTTTCCCGGCATCTCGTTTGCACATTGAATAAAACAAATCTTTGTCATTGTAAAAAGTCAACACATGGTGGAGGAAGGCAGCGATTATTTAGGAATGCGCGGCCTCGCCGCTTCAATCCCGTATTCTTTCAGCACAGTTTCGAAAACATCACAAGTCAACGTCCTCTCTGGATTTTCTCCCGGCTTCGATGCATGCTTGTACTTGTGCTGGAGACGATTCTGAACAATCGCGAAACGTTAAATAGAAACAAAGAAGGAACGCGCTTACCAGTTCCATGGCATCCACAGCAATATCCGCAATAAACTTTTGCGCAGCAACAGCGACAAAGCGCTGGAACCTGGGTTCGACTGTTTCAGGATCCAATCCTACCTTCGCTGCGTAGCACTTCATGGATTGTCGTCAACATTCACATCAGGATCACACACTTATTCAAAGCGGGAAATATATCGCCTTGAAAGTTGAAGAGATCTTCGGGTGAAAGAGCACAGTCCGACTGTTGAGAGTTCTCGGAGAGTTTATCGTTCTTGTCCATAGTGAGATTATCCGTGTCGATAGGGAGAAATATTACTTCAAGTCAGAGAGCCCTGTAAACAAAAATTGATATTGTAGAAGAGTCGACACCAGATTCACGAAAACAACACAAAAACGATATCAAATAATGTAGCGCAGTCGATTTCGGTGATTCTAATTGAAACGACAATAAATTCAAAGACAGATAAATAGAAGAAGCGTCGAAGAGAATCGCGAGCGTATGCTGGATCCGTCGGCGCTCGTCGAAGAGAATCGCGAGCGTATGCTGGATCCGTCGGCGCTCTCCGGTGTGCTCGTTGTCAGAGAAGGCGACGCGTTTTTGTGCATTTGGCAATCTGCAGTGGAGCGAAATTCGAATTGCCGCGTGTGTGGTTAGTCGTGCGGTTGGTTTGCAACGTTTCACTCGTCACGCAACAAAATGTTTCGCAGACTGACTACGAGTGACGATCAGTGAAATGTTTCTCAACTGATGTCGGTTGATGTAGCATCCGTGGAATCGAACAACGCGACCACCCACATTGATCGCAGCGAAAATTGAATGCCTGATTTTGTTGTTGCGAGACCAAAGTCGCATGGATTGTACGGTCGTTGGTTGACTGCGTCTTGTCCTAATGATTGCTGTGCACTGCGGTGTTTCAGTTTTATTTTTTCACATCGCTCCTGCTTCTCCCAGATTTATCGAAATTTGTTGGTGATGTATTGCGTTTGGTGCTTTCTGCAGTCTTGTATATTGTAATTTCGTGTTCTTTGGCTTCGGTGCTAAGTGAGTTTTGGTTCCTAATTGCAGATAAGCTAACCATGGACGATGCAGCGGACATGCCGATGCCATTACGGATGTTCTTCGCCGAACCCGCTAGACAATCTCCCTCCGCCAGATCCGGAGTTCGGAAAGAAGCCGTTTGTTGAATATGACGGATCTGGAAACTGCCCAGATTACGAAGCTATAGAGGCTAGCGGAAGAGGCCGAGGAGGTCGCGGGGGCGGATTCCGTGGTCGTGGCGGTGGACGCGGCTTCAACGGCGGTGGCGGTGGACGCGGCTTCAACGGCGGTGGCGGTGGACGCGGTCGTGGCGGCTATGGAGGCGATCGTCGTGATAGCTTTGGAGGCGATCGTCGCGACAGCTTTGGAGGTGAACGTCGCGACAGCTATGGAGGCGAACGCCGCGACAGCTATGGAGGCGATCGACGTGACAGTTTCGGCGGAGATCGTCGTGGCGGTGGAAACTCCAGAGAAGATGACCGGCGTCGCGACAATTTTGGAGGAGACCGCAATGGTGATCGTTTTGGAGACCGCGGTGGTAACGGAAGCGGATCTAATGA